>JACEIK010001767.1:185631-207457 GCA_018107945.1 Datura stramonium | reverse complement strand
CCTATCACTTGTATGCTTCCTAAAAGGTTCAACAGTTTGTCATATTGGATGGTTATTCATAATCTTTGGATCATCTAAGTGAAGAATTTCTTGCAACAAGACTAATCTAACCTTTAAAGTATAAATTAAAGCAAGAATTCATTAATTTAACTATCATATCTGACTCTTCCGTATATTATTAAGTTAAATACTTGAATATTTTTCTTTATGCAACCTAATAGTTACTTGATCCAAGGACAAGAAGCATTAAAGTTATTATTGTTTTCTTCTAATTATTTTTCTTGCAAATCTCACTATGGCGTTCTTCTACCCCTTCTCCTCTAAAATCTCTTCTTCTCCTCTAAAATCTTCTGCTTCTTCATCTATCTCATCTTCTTCCATCTCCTCCAACTCCAAGCTCAAATAAGAGATTAGCTTCTCCGATTTGGAGCAATCAATTGATGACTGGAAAATTCCTAAACACCCCCAGTCAGCCATTTACAAATCTTCAAAGTGGTACTTGACAAGTGACTATCATATTTCAACTATTGAACAAACTATTCCTCTTGAGTCAGATCACGAGGATATCAAGCTTCTAAATCCAAAGTCTATATAAAAATATAGACGAAAGTACAACTATCTCCACTTCGGGTTAGTTCAAATTGTTGCGAAGCCTCTCTCTAGAGAAGGTCTAGACACCTCACTTCTCCTTTGTCTCAGATATTTAAGATTCTTAGACTTCAATGACTCCCTCCTAGGTATGGTAGAAACCAGTCTTTATAGTGGTCATATTTATTTTGACTGCTTTCCAAATTTTATAGTGTCTCTTTTGAGATAGGAATATCTTAGACTCTCTAACCTTAAAAGTTAAGACATCCAATTACAGGATCAAATCTAGATCTCTCCCTGTAGCCATTATCTATAGGATTCAATATAAAGCTATGAGTTCAGCCTTCAATACTGGAGCCATGAGAACCTTAAATAAAGGTAAAACAATTCTTTTCCAAACCGATCTACAAAGATCTCTTAGCCAAAGAGTCTCTACTGCCTATTCAGCACAATCTGAAATTCAAACTGCTAGACACTCAGTTTTTTCATTCCCCTCTAGAGTTGAGACGGTCAATTTCGAATCGAGAATCCCTCAAGCCACATATTAGATGGAAACTCCTCCCGCAATTGAGGTTAATGATGACCAACCCCAATCCCCTACTTGCTCATCTCTAGGTGGTGAACTGGGAGTTTTGATACAAGATTTTCAAATTGATACAGAAACAATTCGAAAAGAGTGCTACTCTCCAAGAAATATTTTGAAAAGACTTGATTTTTTAAGCTCTTTCAAAATGACGAAAGAAAAAGCCTTCAAGAAATTTATTATGAATTTTTAAACTTTATCCAAAAGAAAATTAATTTCTTTGAATGGTTTGAAGCCTATGCTAATTATCATCAATTTGATTTTCCTTTTTCTAAATCAGTTAATGTTTCAAAAGTATGAAAAACTTGCAATGGCGAGGAAATCACTTCCGAGCTCCCACCAGCACAAGGATTTTCAACAACATATGCTGATCACTCTATTATCGTAGTCTCTTTCAAACAAACCCGACAATGAAGAAGTTAACAGAAAAGACATCAAAAACATTTTTGAACAAAAAAATTATACAAACAAATATTTACAATCACTTGGTGAATATCTGATTTCAAGACAATCCTCAACACCATCTGCTCCTTCAAAACCAGCAGAGGCCTCCCCATCTTCGGTTCCTCTGTTTAAACCTTATGAAATCCCTATAGTATTTTCTAAGGAACTCCAAACCCACCACTCAAGGGATTCCCCTCAACTTTCTAACCTCAAACGAAGGATCTTAGAAATTGAGAAGACTCTGGTCCCTGATACCCCAATGAGAGAAACATCTTCGAAGGCCTCTGCAACTATCACTGTTCTTCAGAAAGATATTCCATCTGATGGTCAGCCAGAAGAATATGAAGTTCCTTTAGAGGTTGCCCCCATCAAAGCCCAATTTTCATATGGCGTAAGCCACAAAAGCTTTATTACCCTATAGCTACCCATCCTGATGTAGCCTTAGAAGAAAAACGTAGTATCATGCAAAACAACTACAATGTCAATAACATATATGAATGGAACATAGATGGTTGTTCTGAATACAATATCCTATCCAAATTACAACAGATGACAATTGTTTCCGCTACTTATAGGACCTCCCTTAACTGCTCAGACCAGCTTACTGTCCATGTCTTAGTTGCACGGTTTACGGGTCAGCTAAAGGGTTGGTGGGACACCCATCTTAGTGAGGAAGACAAGCAGAAAATTTTCCATAGGGTCCACATCGACTCTGCAGGAGAACCAATTTTAAGGATGGACGAACCATTCCTGACTCTACTAATACTCTAATTTACACCATTATTAAGACTTTTATTGTAAGTACGGGTATCTTTAGGGAAAGATCTTCTGAAGTACTCAACAACCTCAAGTGTAAAATACTTTCCGACTTAAGATGGTATAAGGATTCCTTTCTTACCAAGATCTATGAAAGACCTGATGGTAACCTTCCCTACTGGAAAGAAAAATTCTTGGATGGCCTGCCTAAGTCCCTCAGAGATCTAGTCAACGAAGAACTCCAAAACCAGCACTCTGGTGATATTATTTCGTATGAGCAAATCATTTACGGTCAGCTTACAAGCCCCATTCATCAAGTTTCCCTTAAGATCTGCCACTAAGATAAGATATTAAGACAATTGGCAAAAGATAGAGCTCAGACACACCGAGACCTAAGGAGTTTTTGCGAACAATTTGGTCTACCCCCATATAGAAAGAAATCCCATAGAAATCCGACTCCTAAAAAGGAAGTCTCCTCATCTAGGACTCATATCCCTAGGTTTAGGAAATCAAAATCTTCTCCTCCAAAACATCAACATTGATCTAAGAAACTAGCTCCTCCTGCCCCCAATGATGGCAAATGTTACAGGTGCAGCAAACCTAGTCATATTGCACAATACTGCAAATTTGCTAAAAGAATTAGAAATCTCAATCTGAATGAATCAATCCTCAACCAGATACAACATCTCTTACTATAAGAGGACTCTGATAGTGCTGATGATGAGTTCGAATAGGATCTTAACCAAATCGAAGATGATGACGTAGAATCCTTACAGTCCGACCAAGAAGACCAAAATAGCCAACCTGAAGTCAATGTTCTCCCAAAAAGAATAAGATCTTCTCCTAGAGGTTATAAGTGACTTACAAGATCTAGACCCAAAAAGACATTATCTAGATCAATTCCAAAAGGCTCTAGATAGACCCTCCACATCTTCCTCCAACATTTTTTCTCATCCTTATACAGCAAATACCTACAATATCACTGATGTTTTGAATAGATTTCCTTCTAGAAAACCAAAGGTAGTAACTATTAGAGATCTCCAATCAGAGATAGTACTCCTTAAGGAAGAAATCTGGCTAATCAAGGCTAGGCAGGAACTAGACCAAATTATCCTTCAATAATCCTCCACTATGGTTGATCCTCCTAAACAAACAGAAGTTGAGCAACCAAATCAACCAAATCATGAGACCGAACAAGCAGACTTTATCAATTATCTCTCGAAAATCTCCATTAGGAGATGGCATATTAGGATAATCTTAGTAGTCAACATATCATTCATTCTAGACACTATTTCCCTTTTTGATACTGGTGCAGACCTCAATTGTGTCCAAAAAGGACTTATCCCAACCAAATACTTTGAGAAAACCAAAGAGGACCTTAGAGCTGCTAATGGCAATAAACTAGGGATCAGCTACAAGCTTTCTAATGTCGAAGTAAGAGCTTCCATAGGAGATTCAACCTTATCAGTTTCTACCTCATTCATATTGGTGAAAGACATTACTAATCCAGTAATCTTGGGCACTCCTTTCATTGAAGAGCTCAACCCATTTTGGGTCACTAATCAAGGAATTGAAATCGAATACAATAACATTTTCCTACCATTTGACAAACCCCCAGTACAAAGAATCTTGTCTACCTTGAAGCATAAGGAAGCCTAGATTAACTTCCTCAAGAAAGAAGTAGATTTCCATAGGTTATAGCAGCAACTTTAGGAACCTCTCTTTCAATCAAATATTAAGGTCCTTGAAACACAAATTCAAAAGGAACTCTATTCAGATTTACCCACATCCTTCTGGAATCACAAAAAGCAGATGGTTAGGCTTCCTTACGAACCTGACTTTGATGAAAAAAAATTCCTGCAAAAGCCCGCCCCATATGAATGAACCATGAGCTAACAATCCATTGTCAAGAAGAGATCAATCATCTCCTTCACAAATAAACCATCTCTCCAAGCAAATCCCCTTGGAGTTGTGGTGCATTTTATATCAATAAAAGTTCTGAAACTGAACAAGGAGTCCCCTGCTTAGTTATCAATTATATATCATTGAATACTGCCCTACATTGGATTAGGTACCCTATTCCCAACGAAAAAGATTTACTCCAGCGACTCCATGTTCCCACAATTTTCTCAAAGTTCAATTTAAAATAGGGCTTTTGGAAAATTCAAATTGATCCAAGAGATCGATATAAAACTATTTTTACAGTACCATTTGGGCAATATGAATGGAATGTCATGCCTTTTGGACTAAAAAATTTCCCTTTAGAATTCCAAAAAATAATGAATGACATTTTCAATCTCTTCTCAAAGTTTAAAATTGTTTATATTGATGATGTTATGGTATTCTCAACAAACATTGATCAACATTTCAAGCACCAAAAAACTTTCATAAATGTAATCAAAGAAAATGGCTTAGTCTTGTCCAAAACCAAGTATAGTCTTTTTCAAATTAACATCCGCTTTCTTGGGCATAATATTCAACAGGGTAATATCATCCCCATCCAAAGATCTATCCAATTTACTAACAAATTTTTCGATCCAATTTTAGACAAAACACAGCTACAAAGATTCTTGAGGTGTGTTAATTATGTAGCAGATTTTGTTCCAGGACTTAGCAGTTTTTTCAGACCCCTCCAAGATAGATAGAAAAAACCTCCGCCTCCGTGGACCCATGTTCACACCAATGCTATTAAGGAAATCAAGTAGAAGATTAAGCATCTTCCTTGTCTATCTTTTCCTGATCCCACTACATTCAAAATAGTCGAAACAGATGCATCAGACAGTGGTTATGGTGGCATTTTAAGGCAAATAAAAAATAATAAGGAGCATATTATTGCATTTGCATCAAAGAATTGGAATAAGGCCCAACAAAATTATCCAACAGTTAAAAAAGAAATTTTAGTGATTGTTTTGTGCATTTTAAAATTTCAAGCAGATTTGTTAAATTAAAAATTTTTGTTACGAATTGACTGTAAAGCTACAAAACCTATTTTACAAAAAGATGTTCAAAATCTTTCCTCTAAATATATATTTGATAGATGGCAAACTATTTTATCTATTTTGATTTTGATATAAAATATATCAAAGTGAGCTCCAACTCTATTCCAGATTTCCTTACCAGAGAATTTTTACAGGGAAGGTAAAAAGAGTAGTAAAAAGAAGGCAATAGAGCTCCCGGATTCTTCACAACTTCCAACTTTCAATCTATCGAGTGAAAACAAATTAGCGCTGGTACAACAGCAAGCAAATTCAAAAAAAACAACAAGCTACTACCAAGCAGCAAATAAAACCAGCTGCTTCTAAGCAACCTTCAAAATAAGAAATTGCCCCAAGCCAGCTCAAATACCAAACTCCGCAGATTATGCCATGAAAGAAATTCTGCCATCATATTTACTGAAAAATGCAGCTCCAATTTCCATTTCTAGTCCAAAGAAGTGGGCCGACCTAGTTAAGAAAGAAGAACAAAATACTCAACTAGCCGAAACCATGTCCACCCCATGGACAGCGGAAGATTTTCAAAACTTGCGCTTGCTCATAAGCTTCAAAGATATTGCAGCCCTGACAAGTCCCAATAGAAGAGAATTGATGAACCAATATCTCTTCTTTAAAAATATGTGTTTTACTGCAGCAACCCAAAGCCACGCATCTTCTTCTTCTCATTCGGTGGCTGCTAGCAGCACCACCAAAAAAATTGTGGAGGCAGAAAGCACCATAGAATTTTCTTTCAATTTTTCACAAAGCATTGGCATGGTACATTCTGTACCAAACAAGGAACTTTCTCCAAACAGAGGTTCCTCCCCTGATGAACCTACTTATTTCAAAAATGACAATGTTTATCTACAAATCCAAATTGAGCCTAAATTTTGACACTCAAACCCCCAAGAGCTGGCCAAGAAAATGCTTAGCCCTTCTACAAATTTTGTTAAAAAAACTCCCTCCTATACCCAAAATTTCTATGAGTTCATTCTCACAAATACGAGATCTTGTTTATTCAAAACCCCACAAAGATAAAAAAAAATCCAAATATTTGTTACCCATCCCACGGTGTGGATTAACAAAATAATCTCACTTAAAGAATGGGGAACGCACCCAGACAAGTATAAAAAACTTTTTCAACCATTTGAACCCCAAAATTACAACTATTTTGACTACATAACAACGTGGATGAATGCATTCACCTTCCAAAATGACCTCAACAAACATTCCTGGTTTCTTCTATGGGAAAAACAACTAACCTCTGACTTCCCTCAGTGGTTTTTGCATCAATGGTGGCTGGCTTATGGCCACAAAGCTGAAATCCTTCCTCCCCTGGTTCACGAATGATATGAATATTTTTTCCAAAGGTGTTTTAGCAAGTATGAAGTCCTCTTGCTCTTGCAATTTTCCCACAGGTTCTATGTCCCATGGATTTACTTACAGAAGTTTTCCTTCCACAAACCGGAAGGACAAAAAGGGCTCCAATGGTTAGCCCTCCAAGGCCATTCTAAATGGTATAAAAATTGGAACCCCTTAGAATCTTACCCAGCAGAAGTGAAAAAAGGGTTCCTGCAAAATTTAAAGTATCTGGCCCCGACAGATGCCGCCCAAATAATATTTTTATAATAAAAATCCATTGCAGCTACCCATCTACAAAGATCTCTTAGCCAAGGAGTCTCTACTGCCTATTCAGCACAATCTGAAATTCAAACTGCTAGACACTCAGTTTCTTCATTCCCCTCTAGAGTTGAGATGACCAACTTCAAATACAGAATCCCTCAAGCCACATATTTGGTGGAAATCCCTCAAGAATCCCTCAAGCCACTCAGTTTCTTCAATCCCCTCTAGAGGACTCTTATAGTGATGATGATGAGTTCGAATAGGATATTAACCAAATCGAAGATGATGACTTAGAATCCTCCCAGTACGACAAAGAAGACCAAAATAGCCACCTGAAATCAATGTTCTCTCAAAATAACAAGATCTTTTCCTAGAGGTTATAAGCGGTTTACAGGATCCAGACCAAAAAGATATTATCTAGATCAATTCCAAAAGGCTCTAGATAGATCCTCCACATCTTCCTCTAACATTTTATGTCATCCTCATATAACAAATACCTACAATATCACTAATGTTTTGAACAGATTTTCTTCTAGCAAACCAAAGGTAGTAACTATTAGAGATCTTCAATCAGAGATAGTACTCCTTAAGGAAGAAATTTGGCAAATCAAGGCTAGGCTGTAACTAGACCGGATTGTCCTTCAACAATTCTCCACTATTGCTGATCCTCCTAGACAATAAGAAGTTAAGCAACCAAATCCACCAAATCATGAGACCGAACAAGGATACTTTATCTATTATCTCTCAAGAATCTCCATTAGGAGATAGCATACTACGATAATCTTAGTAGTCAACAGATCATTCATTCTAGACACTATTGCCCTTTTTGATACTGGTGTAGACCTCAATTGTGTCCAAGAAGGACTTATCCCAACCAAATACTTTGAGAAAACTAAAGAGGCCCTTAGAGCTGCTAATGGAAATAAATTAAGGATCAACTACAAGCTTTCTGATGTCGAATTAAGATCTTCCATAGGAGACTCTACCTTATCAGTTTCTACCTCATTCGTACTGGTGAAAGACATAACTAATCCAGTAATCTTGGGCACTCCTTTGATTGAAGAGCTCATCCCAATTCGGGTCACTTATCAAGGAATCAAAATTGAATACAATAACATTTTCCTACCATTTGACAAACCCCCAGTAAAAAGAATCTTGTCTACCTTGAAGCATAAGGAAGCCCAGATTAACTTCCTCAAGGAAGAAGTAGCTTTCCATAGGTTACAGCAGCAACTTCAGAAACCTCTCCTTCAATCAAAAATCAAGGTCCTTGAAACACAAATTCAAAAGAAACTTTGTGTAGATTTACCCACATTCTTTTGGAATCACAAAAAGCACATGGTCGGGCTTCCTTACGAACCTGACTTTGATAAAAAAAAACTATTCCTAAAAAAATTCGGCCCTATACAAATGAACCATGAGCTAATAATCCATTGTCAAGAAGAGATCAATGATCCTTCGCAAACAAATCATTTCTCCAAGAAAATTCCCTTGGAGTTGTGCTGCCTTTTATGTCAATAAAAGTTCTGAAATTGAACGAGGAGTCCCCCGCTTAATCACCAATTATAAACCATTGAATGCTGCCCTCCGTTGGATTAGGTACCCTATTCTCAACAAAAAGGATTTACTCCAGCGACTCCATGCTGCCACTATTTTCTCAAAGTTCGATTTAAAATAGGGCTTTTGGCAAATTCAAATTGATCCAAGACATCGATACAAAACTGCTTTTATAGTACCATTTGGGCAATATGAATGGAATGTCATGCCCTTTGGACTAAAAAATGCCCCTTCAGAATTCCAAAAAATAATGAATGACATTTTCAATCTCTTCTCAAAGTTTATAATTGTTTAGATTGATGATGTTTTGGTATTCTCAACAAGCATTGATCAACATTTCAAGCACCTAAAAACTTTCTTCAATGTAATCAAAGAAAATGGCTTAGTCTTGTCCAAAACCAAGTCTAGTCTTTTTAAAATTAACATTGGCTTTCTTGGGCATAATATCCAACAAGGTACTATCATCCCCATCAAAAGATCTATCCAATTTACTGACAAATTTTTCGATAAAATTTTAGACAAAACACAGCTGCGAAGATTCTTGGGGTATGTTAATTATGTAGCAGATTTTGTTTCGGGACTTAGAAGTTTGTTAAGACCCTTCCATGATAGATTGAAAAAACCTCCGCCTCCGTGGACCCATATTCACACCAATGCTATTAAGGAAATCAAGTAGAACATTAAGCATTTTAAGGTAGAGAAAAAATAATACGGAGCATATTATTGCATTTGCATCAAATTAATGGAATAAGGCCCAACAAAATTATCCAACAATTAAAAAAGAAATTTTAGCAATTGTTTTGTGCATTTCAAAATTTCAAGTAGATTTGTAAAACAAAAATTTTTGTTATGAATTGACTGTAAAGCTACAAAAAGATGTTCAAAATCTTGCCTCTAAACAAATATTTGCTAGGTGGAAAGCTATTTTATCTATTTTGATTTTGATATAGAATATATCAAAGGGAGGTAGGGAAGGTAAAATGATGTTACGACCCAAACGGAATCCCGAATCGTAGACATGGGACAAGGACCCCGAGAGATCCCAAGTCGACCCATGGCACAAGCATACATCTAACTCAATCAATAACTGAAGAATTACAACATCAACTCAGCGGATGTCTAACTCAACATAACATCAGAATAAGCATCCGAAACTAAACACATACATAAGTCTGAAAAGCCTCTTATCTGGAAGAGTTGATGGGACAAGACCCCAACTAACTCAACAAACTCAAAACTAAAATACATGAAGAAAGATAGATAGTCTGGTCCTCGAAAGATGAGGACTCACCAATAGGCAGACGCTAACTCCGATGAACTGCCTAAGAGCGGGACTGAACCTGAAAGACGAGTCCTATATCATGAAATGATACAGCATAGAAAATATGTGGTCAGTACGTGGAATGTACCGAGTATGCAAGGTAAGTAAAACCGCTTAAGTAAAGTAAATCATTTAAAGCATTTCATATCATATCACAAGATTTCAGATCTGAGAGGAGGGATTGCATGCATTCTTTCAGAAATCATAATATTTTCATAACATGACAATATATAGCTTCATAACATCATAACTGACTCGAATGACTCAAAGCTGAAATATGACATTTATCAAAAAAGTTGAACAATAAGTCAAATCATGCCTTTAGAACATGCATGTATAAAATAATAACCATGAGTAATGAATATGAAAATCTAAATCATATAGACAATGGGAGACTCGTCACTTAACCGACATACCACGATAGAGCTTACGTGGTCCCGACTATCACACTCAAGTGGGCAGAGTCATCCAAAACCTTGTCAGAGCTAAGGACACTACCATGATATCGATATCAAGATGAAGGCCCATTCGGGCAAGGGGAAGCTCACAAGGGAGGTCCCAAGACATATAGTAGTATCAACCTATGTTGGCGCGTAGTTCTGGGGCATAGGGTGATGGATCCTTAGCCCGCTCGGTGCTAGACTCTTCTTCCAAAACATGCAATGCTCTACATCGTATATAATGAAGTTCAACATCGTCTATTGACAAAGCTCAAAGATGAAATCATGTTAAACTCAACATTGTATGAAAATGAAGCTCAACATTGTCTATTAACAAAGCTCAAAGATGAAATCATGTATAAATTCCACATCATATGAAAACAAAGCTCAATAATAACATATATCTCAATTGTGAATTCATGCATATGAGAAACTTTATTTCGAAACATACCACAAGCTCAAGATAAGTGGGAGCTTTTACTTCAAAACTATGTGGTAAGTTTATTTTAGAGATACTACATCATCGTACTCGATATAAGGGTTTTGCCCAAAACCTTATCACGCTTGGATCTACTCAATTAATTTTGAAAACAATATCATAAACAAGGGTAGCTTTGAAAATATGCTTTTCATCATCTTCATACATTCAACATCATTCTCTTCTTTCATGAACTTCTCATCAATGGGCCTTTAATTTTATAAAATTAGAAAACACAATTTTGATTGAAAATAATTTTAAATCTACCCATGCTTCACAATTTATCTATAGAAACATAATCTAATCATACCCATGTATAGAAATTAAAGAATTACGCAATTGGGTGAAAACCCCATAACTTGATCATAGGAATTTCTCATATTTAGATAAAAATTGGGCATGGGTGTGGAAAAAGACACCCGCTCATAACCCTACATACCTAGAAGGGATTGATGTCACCAAATATTTGATTACCCAAGAGGAAATTGGATGGAAACCTTGTATACTAGCCTTGAATCACCTCTTCAACCTCTCAATCTTGCATGCATGGTAGGAATAACTTAGAATAGGTTTTCCCCTCTTAAAATCCACTAAAACGAGCCTTAAACGACGTAATATAGGCTTTAGAAACTTAGGAATTACAAAAAAGCTCTTACTGAATTCACAGGAAAATACTGCTAGGTGGTCCTAACGGAGACCTGACAGATCGTGGTCCAAGGCAACGACTCATCGCCTAGATCGTTAGGTACACTGCTTGTCAAATCTCCTAGGCTCGTAACGGGTCACATAATGGTTCGTCAGGGGTGACCATGACTTGTGGTCACCAATAGTTAACTGGATTGCCTCAAACTTTGGAATTAATCATTTGGCTAGTAACGGGGAACCCAACGAATCGTGGTGCTGACCACGACTCATGGTCACCACCTGTGAAGTACACTGGTTCCTTCTTTTTCTCTTCCTCCTCCCTCACCCCACGGCTGACCTAACAACTCGTGGGACGTGACCACCAGTCGTTTCCACGCCCTGTCCTCCCTATCCTCCAAACTTCCCAACTCTACACTGTCCTTCCCCATGAATCACCTAATGACTCGTGGGTTGTCCTTACGAGTCGTCCCACGACTCGTCCTGTGCCTGCAACATCAATTTTCACAATTTTCACATTTCAACTCTCAGGTCCGATCTTTGAGCTCCCGGGGTATAATAATATCTTCCCCTTGGGGACATTCATCCTCTAATATTGGAAATAGGAAGAAAACATAAAACATGCAATTATCATATGAAAATACTGTCTGAAAACTGACGGAATGACTACCTCCGATTCAAAATATACAGCTGAACTGAATTCACAAATCACATACACACCCATATACATAAAAGAAACTTGCGTGCATGAACTGAACATGAAACTAAATAGAGTCATAGAGCAAAACTGATACCTCAAGTCGGAATTGAGCCGATAGAGAACAAGTGTGGGTATTTAGCCATCATATCTGCTTCGGCTTCCCAAGTAGCTCCTTCAACATGTTGATTCCTCCACAATACTTTAACTAAAGCTACTTCTTTGTTCCTCTGCCTCCGAACTTGATGATCTAATATTTCAACTAGAATTTCCTCAAACTGAGGCTATCTCTCACAACAACACTTTCCACCGGGACAACCAAAGTTGGATCACCCAAGCACTTTTACAAGAGTGATACATGAAAGACGGGATGAACTGAAGATAAGTCTGATGGCAAGTCCAACTCATACGCTACCTTACCAACTCTTTTCATAACCCGCTAGGGACCAACATAGCGAGGGTTGAGTTTTCTTTTCTTTCCGAACCGCATGACTCCCTTCATGGGAGACACCTTCAGAAATACCCAATCGTCCACCTCAAATTCCAACTCTCTCCTCCTCACATCAGCATATGACTTTTGAAGACTCTGAGCGGTTTTTAGCCTGTCCCTTATCAACTAAACCTTTTCCATAGCCTCATGAACTGCATCTGGCCCTATCATAGCTTCCGCACCAACCTCAAACCATCCGATGGGAGATCTACATCTCCACCTATAGAGAGCCTCAATCGGTACCATTTGGATACTGGAGTGATAGTTGTTATTGTAAGCAAACTCGATTAGGATAAAGTGATCATCCCAACTACCTTTGAAGTCCATCACACATGCTCTCAACATGTCTTTGAGAGTTTGAATTGTCCGTTCCTCCTGACCATTCGTTTGCGGATGACATGTTGTACTGAGTTTAACCTGAGTCCCAAGCCCTTTTTGAAAAGACCGCCAAAACTGAGAGGTAAATTGAGTACCTCGATATGAGATAATAGACAAGGGCGCTCCATGTAATCGCACCAACTCCTGGATATACAGTCTGGCATAATCATCTACTGAATCTGTGATTTTGACCGGTAGAAAGTGTGCAGCCTTGGTCAGCCTATCTACCACCACCCAAATAGATACATATTATCGGCGAGTACGAGGTAAACCTGTAATGAAATCCATATTAATATCTTCCCACTTACAAGTGGGAATGCTTATATACTGAAGTACGCCTCCCAGCCTTTGATGCTCGACCTTCACTTGCTGACAGTTCGTGCACTTGGCTATGAATTCTGCAATATCCTTCTTCATGCCATTCCACTAATATATTTCCCGCAAACCATGATACATCTTGGTGGCACCCAGGTGAATATAATACCTGGATCCATGTGCCTCACGCAATATTCGGCTCCTTAAATCATCCACATTAGGAACACACAAATGACCCTAGTACCGCAGCACACCATCTCCCTCTTAGGAGAAGACCTCCACCTTTTGACTCCGAATGGCTTCTTTCAGCTTAACCAAAATCAGATCCTCATATTGTATAGCTTTCACATCAGTCACCAAGTACAATTCTGATCCGTTTTGCACAACAACGCCACCATCGGTCGAGTCAACCAATCTAACTCCCAACCTTACAAGTCGATGGACATCTTTCGCCAACTCCTTCTTTCCCTCATCCACGTGGGACACACTCTCCATAGAGAGCCTACTGAGTGCCTCCACTACCACATTAGCCTTACCCGGATGGTAAAGGACACTCATGTCGTATTCCTTTAGTAGCTTCAACGACCTCCTCTATCGCAGATTGAGATCTTTCTACATGAATACATATTGCAAGCTCTTGTGGTCCGTGAATACATACACGTGGACCCCATACAAGTAATGCCTCCATATCTTCAATGTGAATACAGCCGCGTCCAACTCTATATCATGGGTCGAGTAATTCTTGTCATGGACTTTCAACTGTCTAGTGGCATATGTTATCACTTTCCTATGTTGCATCAAAACACGCCCGAGTATGATTCTCGAAACATAACAATACACCACAAAATCATTAGTACCCTCAGGTAGGGTCAACACTGGTGCTGAAGTGAGTCGAGTCTTCAACTCTTTGAAGCTTTTCTCACAAGCCTCCGACCATTGGAAATTTACCTTCTTCTAAGTCAACCTGGTCAAATGTGTTGTAATAGATGAGAAGCCCTCAACAAACCTCTGGTAGTAGCCAACTAAATCCAAGATACTCTAAATATCCAAAGGGTTCACCGTTCTAAGCCAATTTTTCACCACCTCAATTTTCTGGAAATATACCTTTAGGCCTTCACCTGATACCACATGGCCCAAAAATGCCACGAAGTCCAACCAAAACTCACACTTGCTGAACTTGGCATACAACTGACGATCCTTGAGGGTTTGAAGCACTACTCTCAAGTGAGCGACATGCTCCCCCTTGCTCCGAGAGTATATAAGGATTTCATCAATGAACACAATCACGAACATGTCCAAATAAGCCTTGAACACCCTGTTTATCAAATTCATAAAAGTTGCAGGGGCATTGGTTAGTCCAAAAGACATAAAAACAAATTCATAGTGACTATACCGAGTCTTGAAAGCAATTTTCGGGATGTCACTCTCCCGAACCCTGAGATGGTGATACCCAGATCTGAGATCAATCTTGGAGAAACACTTGGCACCCTGAAGCTGTTCAAACAAATCATCGATTCTGGGTAAAGGATACCTGTTCTTAACTGTGACCTTGTTTAACTGTCGATAGTCAACGCACATCTGAAGAGAACCATCCTTTTTTCGGACAAATAACATTGGTGCACCCCATGGAGACTTACTCGGCCTAATGAAGCCCTTATCTAACAAGTCCTTCAACTGATCCTTCAACTCTTTTAACTCGGCTGGAGCCATTCTGTATGGAGGAATAGATATAGGTTGCGTGTCGGGAAGAAGGTCAATACTGAAATCAATCTCCTGCTCGGGAGGAACACTTGGCAAATCATCAGGAAAGAGCTCTGGATACTCACATACTATTGGAACTGACTGGATAGTCGGGGTTTCAGACTCGACATCCTTAACCCTAACTAAATGGTACATGCAACCCTTAGAAATCATCTTCCTCATCTTAAGGTTGGAAATGAATCGACCTACAGGCACAGCTGAACTACCCTTCCATTCTAAGACTAACTCACCTGGAAACCTGAACTCAACTAACCGGGTTCTACAATTAACTGAAGCGTAGCATGCAAATAGCCAATCCATGCCGAGAATAACATCGAAATTGGTCATGGCTAACTTTATCAAATCTGTTGAGGTGACCTTATGAAGGACTGAGACTGGGCAACCTCTATACACCCGTCTAGCTATAACTGAGTCACCTACTAAAGTGGAAACTGAGAAGGGTTCTAACAAGACATCGAGACTGACTCCAAAGCTACTGGCCACATATGGTGTCACAAAAGACAAGGTAGCCCCGGATCTAGCAAAGCATAAACATCAATATGAAAAACTTGCAACATACCCATGACCACATCTGAGGAGACCTCCTGCTCCTGTCGGGATGCTAAAGCATAGAATATTTTCTAGCGTTGACCACCAGTTGTGCTAGTAGATGCTCCCTGATGTGTTGAGCGTGCGGGAGGGGCTGCTGAATTAGAAGCTGGGCCTCAGCCCCCAACCTGATCCTGCCTCGCAGCTGGACAATCTCTAAGCATGTGTCTGGGCTGCCGACACCTGAAACAAGCACCTGAACCTGCCAAGCACTGGCCTGTGTGCCCTCGACCATACCTGTGACAAGCTGGGATGCTAGAATCTGTGGGTCTGCTGCCATGACCCCTCGAGCCTAATGCTCACCCTCTCTGATCATGTCTAGGCCTGGATGGCACACTCAATGCCGAAGGTTCCTGGACTGATGATCTCTGGTGAGTCTGTTGTCGGTGCCCACCACCGAACCTCCGTTGAGAGAATCTTTGGTCCTCGGTCCTGTCCCTCTTGGCCTCCCTCTCTCTTGAATGTGTCACCTCCATCTGTTGGGCGTACAACACAATTCGAGGATAGTCCATATCCTGATGGAGCATAGAAATCTGGCACTCCTTGTCCAAATACCCTGCTATGCCATGCACAAATCTGCTCACCCGCGTCCTCTGGTCAGCCATTAACTCCGGGGCATATTTCAATAGGCGAGTGAACTCAAGGGAATACTCTTTCAATATCATTCTTCCTTGCTTCAAGTTTACAAAATCAGCTTCTTTCAGCTCCCTCATCTCCCAAGGGAAGAACCGATCCAGGAATGCAACATGAAACTCCTCCCACGTGATCGGACATGCTACTGTGACCCTGCTATCCTTCCATTGGCGAAACTAGATATGCGCAACCCCCTTCAACTGGTATGAGGCCAACTCTGCACACTCAACACTACTCATCCCCATGACTTGGGTGATCTTGACAATCTCATCAATGAAATCATGTGGGTCCTCACCTACCTTGGACCCAAGAAACTCCGACGGGTTCATCCTCAAGAAGTATCTGACTCGAGCCACTGTTGCATTGCTATTTTGTGCAACATGCGCAACAACCTACTGATTGACCTGAGCGGTCAAGGCCTGCGCAAGCATCTGAATAGCGGCCCGAAACTCAGCATGAGCGGTTGGCTCTGGTGCCTGAGGCTCCTGAATTGGTGGGGATGGCTGATGCCCTTAACCATTTCCATTCTCGTGGCCTTAACCACCTTCATTCCTCTTTCTGTTCATTCTTCGAGAAGTCATGATTCTGCAATCGCAAATAGAACAAATTAGAAGGATAGAAAGACTTTTCATCGCACGACATAGATCATGAAGGAAGGGAACATTTCCTAAATGTCTCGTAGCCACTTCATCATAAGTGTGGCACGTTTCACACCCATGAAAAGGACTCTACTTAACGCGACTTTCAGACACCCTAGGACATTTCAAACCTATGGCTCTGATACCAAGTTTGTCATGACCCAAACGGAAGCCCAAATCGTAGACACGGGACAAGAGACCCCGAGAGACCCCAAGTCGACCCATGGCACAACCATACATCTAACTCAATCAATAACTGAAGAATTATAATATAAACCCAGCGGAAGGCTAGCCCAACATAACATCTTAATAAGCATCCAAAGCTGAACACATACATAAGTCTGAAAAACCTCTAATCTGGACGAGTTGATGGGACAAGACCCCAACTAACTCAACAAACTCAAAACTGAAATACATGAAGAAAGATAGATAGTCTGGTCCTCGAAAGATGAGTACTCACCAATAGGAAGACGCTAACTCTGATAAACTCCCTAAGAGCGGGGCTGAACCTGAGAGTCGAGTCATGTATCATGAAATGATACAGCATAGAAAGTATGCAGTCAGTACGTGGAATGTACCGAGTATGCAAGGTAAGTAAAACCGCTTAAGTAAAGTAAATCATTTAAAGCATTTCATATCATATCACAAGCTTTCAAATCTAAGAGGAGGGCTTGAATGCATTCTTTCAGAAATCATAATCTTTTCATAACATGACAATACATAGCTTCATAATATCATAACTTACTCGAATGACTCAAAGCTGAAATATGACATTTATCAGTAAAGTTGAACAATGAGTCAAACCTTGCCTTTAGAATATGCATGTATAAAATTATAACCTTGAGTAATGAATATGTAAATCTGAATCATATAGACAATGGGAGACTCGTCACTTAACCGACATACCACGATAGAGCTTACATGGTCCCGACTATCACACTCAAGTGGCCAGAGCCGTCCAAAATCTTACCAGGGCTAAGGACGTTACCATGATATCGATATCAAGCTGAAGGCCCATTCGGGCAAGGGGAAGCTCACAAGAGAGGTCCCAAGATATATAATAGTATCAACCTACATTGGCGTGTAGTTTTGGGGCATAGGCTGATTGACCCTTAGCCCGCTCAGTGCTATACTCTTCTCCCAAAACATGCAATGCTCTAAATCGTATATAACGTAGCTCAACATCGTCTATTGACGAATCTCAAAGATGAAATCATGTATAAACTCAACATCGTATGAAACGGAGCTCAACATTGTCTGTTGACGAAATCATGTATAAACTTCACATCGTATGAAAATAAAGCTCAATAATAACATACATCTCAATTGTGAATTCATGCATATAAAAAACTTTATTTCAAAACATACCACAAGCTCAAGATAAGTGGGAGATTTTACTCCAAAATAATGTGGTAAGATTACTTGAGAGATACTACATCATCTTACTCAATATAAGGGCTTTTCTCAAAACTTTATCATGCTTGGATCTACTCAATTCATTTTGAAAACAATATCATAAACATGGGTAGCTTTGGAAATATGCTTTTCATCTTCAAATCTCATCATCTTCATACTTTCAACATCATTCTCTTCTTTCATGAACTTCTCATCAATGGGCCTTTAATTTTATAAAACTAGAAAACACAATTTTGATTGAAAATAATTTAAAATCTGCCCATGCTTCACAATTTATCTATAGAAACATAATCTAATCATACCCATGTATAGAAATTAAAGAATTACGCAATTGGGTGAAAACCTCATAACTTGATCATAGGAATTTCTCATATTTAGATAGAAATTGGTCATGGGTGTGGAAGAAGACACCCACTCATAACCCTACATACCTGAAAGAGATTGATTCCATCAAATCTTTGATTACCCAAGAGGAAATTGGATGGAAACCTTGTATACTAGCCTTGAATCACCTCTTCAACCTCTCAAGCTTGCATGCATGGTAGGAATAACTTAGAATAGGTTTTCCCCTCTTAAAACCCACTAAAACGAGCCTTAAACGACGTAGTATAGGCTTTAGGAACTTAGGAATTATAAAAAGGCCCTTACTGAATTCGCAGGAAAATACTGCTAGGTGGTCCTGACGGATCGTGGTCCAAGGCAACGACTCGTCTCCTAGCTCATTAGGTACACTGCTTGCCAAATCTCCTGGGCTCGTAATGGGTCACATAACGATTCGTCGGGGGTGACCACAACTCATGGTCACCAATCATTAACTACACTGCCTCAAACTCTGGAATTAATCATTTGGCTGGTAACGGGGAATCCAACGAATCGTGGTGGCTGACCACGACTCGTGGTCACCACCCGTGAAGTACACTAGTTCCTTCTTTTTCTCTTCCTCCTCCCTCACCCCACGGATGACCTAATGACTCGTGCGGTCTAACCACGAGTCGTTGCCACCACCTGTGGCGACAACTTCCCAACTCTACAATTTCCTTCCCCACGAATCACCTGACGACTCATGGGATGTCCTCAGGAGTTGTCCCACGATTCATCCTATGTCTGCAACATCAATTTTCATAATTTTTCCATTTTAACTCCCGGGTCCGATCTTTGAGCTCACGGGGTATAATAAATGAGTAGAAAAAAGAAGGCAACAGAGGTCCCGGATTCTTCACAACTTCCAAACCTCGCTCTATTGAGTAGAAACAAATTAACGCTAGTATAACAGCAAGCAAATTCAGAAGAAGAAAAAAAACAAGCTGCTACCAAGCTGCAAACAAAATCAGTTGCTTCTAAGCAACCTTTAAAAGAAGCAGCTGGCCCAAGCCAGCCCAAATACCAAACTCCAGCGGATTATGCCATGAAAGGAATTATGCCATCATATTTACTGGAAAATGCAGCTCCAATTTTCATTTCTAGTCCAAAGAAGTGGGCCGACCTAGTTGAGGAAGAATAACAAAATACTCAACTAGCCCAAATCATGTCCACCCCACGGACAGAGGAAGATTTTCAAAACTGGCGGTTGCTCATGGGCTTCAAAGATACTGCAGCCCTGACAAGTACCAATAGAAGAGAATTGATGAACCAATATCTCTTCTTCAAAAATATATGTTCTACTGCGACGGACCAAAGACACGCATCTTCTTCTTCTCATTCGGTGGCTGCTAGCAACACCACCAAAACGGTTGTGGAGGCAGAAAGCCCCATAGAATTTTCTTTCATTTTTTCACAAAGCACTGGCACGGTACATTCTGTACCAAACAAAGCACTTTATCCAAACAAAGGTTCCTCCCCTGATGAACCTACTTATTTCAAAAATGATAATGTTTATCCACTAGTCTAAATTGAGCTTGAATTTTGGCACTCGAACCCCCAATAGGTGGCCAAGAAAATGCTTAGCCCTTCTTCCAATTTTATTCAAAAAACTTCCTCCTATACCCAAAAGTTCTATGAATTCATTCTCACAGACAAAAGATTCTGTTTATTCAAACCCCACAAAGACAAACAAACCCAAACATTTGTTACCCATAACACGGTGTGGATTAACAAAATAATCTCACTTAAAGAATGGGGAACGCACCCAGCCAAGTATAAAAACTTTTTCAACCATTTGAACCCCAAAATTACAACTATTTTGATGACCTAACAGCATGGATGAACGCATCCACCTTCCAAAATGACCTCAACAAACATTCCTGGTTTTTCCTAGGGGGAAAACAACTAACCTCTGACTTCCCTCAGTGATTTTTGCATCAATGGTGGACGACTTATAGCCACAAAGCTAAAATCCTTCCTCCTATGGTTCGCGAAGGATATGAATATTTTTGCCAAAGGTTTTTTAGCGAGCAACAGGTCCCCTTGCTCTTGCAATTTTCCCACATGTTCCATTTCCCATGGATTTACTCACAGAAGTTTGTCTTCCACAAACCGGAAGGACACAAAGAGCTCACGTGGTTAGCCCTCCATGGCCATTCTAAATGGTATAAAAATTGTAACCCCTCAGAAGCTTACCCAGCGGAAGTGGAAAAATAATTTCTGCAAAATCCGAAGTATCTGGCCCTGACAGATGCCGCCCAAATAATATTTTTACAACAAAAATCCATTGCAGCTGCCCAACTGGCCAGCTCAAGAAACAAAGGAGATTTCATCCAGCAAATGAAAAAAATCCTCCAACAGATTAAAGCTGAACTCCCAGCCATCAACCGCGGGCGTCGGAAAAATCTGATTCAGAAGACGAAGAAGACATCCCCTGCATCAATTTCCAGTTGAATTGACATCATCAAGATATCACCAGAATTGTCATGCATGACATCATCAGAAAATTACGGTAGCGACACTGTAGCTTCACCGTAGCACTTTCACTGTAGTAATTTTTTGGCTATAAATAGTTCCCTCCATTTTGTAGAGCATTCCTTTTCTTGCACAAGCTTTCTCTCTCAAGGAAGACTTGGTTAGAGCTTGCTCTCTTTCTTGTAATATTTTAAAGTTATTTGATACTTATATCAAAGTTCAATTTTTTTAACCTTTCACTTTCCTACCTTGTCTCTTTCATTTTATTGCATATGGTTGGCCTAGCCACCTACCTTTAATTATTGCCTTATTATTTAATTATTGCGTTATAGTTGGCTTTGCCACCTAATTAGTTTATTTTATTTGCATTTATAATTTTATACTTATAACTATTTTTTACTTGCTTCCTATCCTTCTTCCTCATATTCCTCCCCTATCATTTTAGGGGGTTCGCTTCCGGAAACTTGGATGTTAGAAATTGAGAAGACTCTAGTCCCTTATACCCGAAAGAGAGAAACATCTTCTAAGACCTCTGCAACTATCACTGTTCTTCAGGAAGATATCTCATCTGATGGTTGTCCAGAAGACGAGGAAGTTCCTTTAGAGGATGCCCCCGTCAAAGCCGAATTTTTCAACTGGCGTAAGCCACAAAAGCGCGCATATATATATAT
>JACEIK010001767.1:70703-123962 GCA_018107945.1 Datura stramonium | reverse complement strand
ACATGTCCCAAGAATGCAACTGATTTCAGCCAGAATTCACATTTTCTAAACTTGGCGTATAGCTGGTTATCCCTGAGGGTCTGAAGTGCTACCCTCAAGTTTGCGGCATGCTCCTCCTTGCTCTTGGAGTATATTAATATGTTGTCGATGAACACGATCACGAACATGTCCAAATATGCCTCTAATACCCTATTCATTAGATCCATAAAAGTTGCAGGGGAATTGGTTAGTCCAAAATACATAACAACGAATTCATAATGGCCATACCGAGTTCTGAAAGAAGTCTTTGGGATATCGCTCTTCCGATCCCTGAGCTGGTGATACCCGGATCTGAGATCTATCTTGGAGAAATATTTGGCACCCTGAAGCTGATCGAATAGGTCACTAATCCTGGGTAAAGTGCATCTATTCTTGATGGTGACCTTGTTCAACTGCCTATAGTCAATACACATCCGAAGAGAACCGTCTTTCTTTCGGACGAACAACACCGGAACCCTTATCCAACAAATCCTTTAATTACTCCTTTAACTCTTTTAGTTCGGCTGGGGCCATTCGATAGGGACGAATTGATATGGGCTGCGTGTCGGGTAAAAGATCAATCTCAAAATAAATCTCCCTCTAGAGAGGAACACTTGGTAGGTCATCTGGGAATACCTCGGGATATTCACACACAACAGGGACTGACTGAATGGTCGGGGTCTCGGACGTGACATCCTTAACCCTAACCAAATGGTAAATACAACCCTTGGAAATCATTTTCCTGGCCTTTAGGTAGGAGATAAAGTGACCTATAGGTACCGCTGAACTACCCCTCCATTCTAAAACTGGTTCACCTGGAACTCAAAACTCCACCACTCGAGTTCTATAATTAACAGATGCATAACATGCAAACAACCAATCCATGCCCAAGATGATGTCAAAATCGGTCATAGTCAATTCTACTAAGTTTGCAAAGGTAACCTTATGCAAGACTGTAATGGGGAAACCTCTATATACTTGCCTCGCTACGACTGAATCACCAACCGGAGTAGATATAGAAAATGGTTTTGACAAAATTTCAGGACTGACTCCAAAGTGACTAGCAATGTAATGTGTCACAAAAGAAAGTGTGGCTCCCGGATCTAACAAAGAATAAGCATCAATATGAAAGACTCAAAACATACCCGTAATCACATTGGGAGAAGTCTCCTGCTCTCGTCGAGAGCCAAGTGCATAAAACCGGTTCTAGCGCTGGCCGCCAGCTGAACCAGTCGAAGCACCCTACTGAGTCTGACGTGCCACTGGAACTGCTGAACTAGCTGCTGAAGTGAGGGCTCCATCACCCCTTGACCTAGCTGCGGGGAAATCCTTGAGTCTGTGTCCGGGTTTGCCACACCCGAAACAAGCATCTGAGCCCACAAAATATTTCCCTGGGTGATTTTTGCCACAATTAGCACAAGATAGGAACGTGCACTCTGTGCGTATGCTATTTTGACTCCTCGAACCTGAGTCCCTGCTCCTCTGACCATCTTGTGGCCTGGATGGAGTACTAGCTGAAGATGGTGCTGGTGTAATGGACCTGTGCTAGGACTACTAACGAGGTCCACCCCCTTGCCTCTGCTGGGAGAACATGTGATTATCAATTCTGGCTCTCTTGGCCTCAATTCTGGCTCTCTTGGCCTCTCTCTGCCTCATATGAGCTGCTTCAATCTGCTGGGCATAGAGAATTATCTGTGGGTAGTCCATATCTTGATGAAGCATGACTGTTCTGCAATCCTTATCCAGATACTCAGCTACTCCCTGCACGAATCTTCTCACCCTCGCCCTCTGGTCCATTACTAGCTTTGGGGCATACTTTGACAGGCGAGTGAATCAAGTGAATATTCTAGCACCGTCATCTTTTCCTGCTTGAGGTTAACAAACTCGGTTGCTTTCAATTCCCTCATCTCCCGAGGGAAGAACCTGTCGAGAAAGGCCATGTGGAATTCATCCCAACTGATAGGACCTGCTCCCGCTGCCCTGCTATCCCTCCGTTGCTTGAACCAAATGAAGGTGACCTCCTTTAACTAATATGAGGCCAAGTCCATGCAGTCCTCATTTGTCAGCCCCATGACCTGAGTGACCTTCAAAATTTCCTCAATGAACTCGTGTGGATCCTCGTCCACCTTTGCCCCTGTGAACTCGGGAGGGTTCATCCTTAAAATGTCCCTGATCCGAGATGCTGCTGCATTGCCGTTCTAAGGAATATGCGCAACAGCTTGTTGGTTGACCTGAGCGGTCAAAGCTTGCGCCAACATTTGAATCGTTGCTCGAAACTCGACGTGGGCAGCTGGCTCAGGTGCCTGGGGCTCCTAAACAGGTGTGACGCCCATTATCATTTCCACCCCCGTGGTCTTCATCATTTATGTTCCTCCTTTCGTTTATCCTTTTGGGAGCCAAAATTTTCTGCAATCGTGAATAGCATGAATTAGAAGGATGGAGAGATTTTGACCGCACGACATATATCATAAAAGAAGGAGATAATTCCTAAAATGTTTAGTAGCCTCTTCGTCATAAGTGTGGCGCGCTTCATACCCATGAAAAAGACTCTACCTAATGCTACTTTCAGACTCTCTAGGACACATTTAAACCTATTTCTCTGATACCAAGTTTGTCACGACCCGAGAGTACACCCGGATCGTAAACACGGGACAAGGAGCCCCGAAAGACTCCAAGTCAACCCATGGCGTGAGCATATATCTAATTCATACACATAAGGCGGAAGACTTAACTTAAGAATCATGAATTTAAATGAAGCGTTACATGAAATATAAGAAATGGTAATACATAATCCAAGCATAAATAGTGAAATACTACAATTAAGTCTGAAAGCCTCTAATCATAATAGACGGATTGAAGGGACAATACCCCAACTAACCCCAACATTCTAAAACAAAATATAAACAAGGTCCGAACATGAAGTCGTCGAATCATGCGGACTCACCACTGAAAGCTGAGAGCAGAACTAAGGGCAAGCTAGGAATGATGTTGAACCTACGAACTAGATCCTGAAAATATGTGGGTCAGTACTTGGAAGGTACTGAGTATGTAAGGTATGAAAAACAATACTTAAAGCATAAAATTTATAGGAGTGGGGACATCATGATCATGAGACTGAAATTGCAAACATATCATAAGGCTCAAGGTTTTAGCTAAAACATTCGTAAGCTGTCATAGTCATAACACGAGAGAAAGCATTTCATAAAACATGACCCGAGCCAAAGAAAATATAATCATAACATGCATGAAAATAAAGAGGAACAGTGGGAGATTTCTATAACTGACATACCCCATATGAGCACACATGGAGCCCGACCTGTACACCTAGTCGGGAGGCCGTTCTTACCTTGCCAAGGGTAGAACCATGAAGGGCGTGATATCACTCATGAAGACCCTGTAGGGCAAAGGGGACAGTCAAAAGGGTGGTCCCAAATATAACCTACGTTGTCACGTAGTTCTAAGATTCGGGGCGTAACCTAGGCCACGAACCTACTCGGTGTTAAGTACTACTCCCAAAACATGCAACGTGCTCATAGAAATTCGTACATGACATGCATGACTAGTTAAATCGTGAGAATTATATCATGCTTGAGAATTTGTAATACTAGCCATGGAATTAGGCCCATGAATCAACCAAAAAATCATAGTTCATAAATCACAAGCGACATGTGGGCATTGCCCATAATTTCAATCATACTTGAAATGCTTAAATTTATAGGAAACATGATCATAATAACATGAGTAATTGAAAACATGCTTAAATTCAAGAGTTCATATCATGTTTGAGAAATCACCTTAACCATGAATTTCACTAAAAACCCCATGATTTGGGCATATGTGCTTTTAGGGATTAAATTATCAAATATTGAATAATATAAGTGAAAACAGCCCAATAATTCAAACCCATGATTTTAGACATACTACAACATGCTCATATCAATTTTTGAGGAAATATGCCTTTTGGGTTATGATCCATCAAAAGTTGGTAACTTAAACATAGAGTTAGGGAGAGATTGGGCATGGGTAGGGACTAAACTACCCATTCAAAACCCACATACCTGGAATTATGTGATTCTTAACTCCCTTAAAAAACCCTAGGTGAAAACTTGAAGAAGTGAAGAAGAACACTTGAATCTCCTCCTACTTCCTTCTCTAGTTCTTGCAAATGCCAAATGAGACAATATGAGTTTTTCCTCCTTAAAAGACCCTGTTCCGACCTAAAAACAACGTGGTTTAAGGTTCAAAAGCATATAAAAGTTTAAATTGCCCTTATTGGAATTTCCTTGAAAAATAGGTCTGGCCCTGACCATGACTCGTACCACGAAGTCACGACTCGTGGTCCTCTCACCACTTTTCAATCTTCTGAATTTGGCCACAACTTGCATACCATGACTCGTAGTACCATCCTACGGGTCATACTATCAGTCGTGGTACCATCCACCCATACCAAATACGACTTAACCACAACTCCTCATCACAACTCGTTGCTACATCCTACGAGTCGTACCATGACCAGTGACGACTCACTGTGGAACCACTGAGAAATTCACCATGACTCCTAACCACGAGTTGTACCCACACGCCACGACTCGTAGGACTACTCTTGGTATCACCTCAGGCTCTAGATCTCATCATGACTCGAGTCACGAGTCATAGGTCCTCACCACGATTCGTACCTCGAATCGTACTGGTGTAAAATTCCATGTTTTTTGCAGTTTTCAACTTCAACTCCCGGGTCTATTCTTAGGCCCTTATGAGGTATTACAACCTGAGGGTACAAATGGTTTTGTGGTGTATTGTGATTCTTCAAGAATCAAACTCGAGTGTTTATTGATGCAGCGAGGGAAGGTAATAACATATGCCTCTATACAATTAAAGATCCATGAGAAATATTACCCAACCCATGATCTAGAGTTGGCAGCGGTGGTATTCACATTGAAGATATGGCTACATTACTTATATGGGGTCCATGTGGATGTGTTTCCGAACCACAAGAGCTTACAATATGTTTTCACATAGAAAGACCTCAATCTACAACAAAGGAGGTGACCATTGGTGGCCTAGAAGTTCGGTATAACACCAGCATTGCTTCAGCAACCCTTTTTAGTGTCCACGCCCGTCGGTGATTCTATCATAGCTAAACAGATCTACTGGGATTGTACGATAGAGGTTGTTGGTCGCCAGACATTGGCAGACTTAGTGGAACTAGACATGCTTGATTTTGATGCAATTATGGGTATGGATTGGCTAGCACCCTTTTATGCCAATGTGGAATGTTGGACTAAGACTGTCCGGTTTCACTTTCCAGGGGAGGTAGTATGAGAGTGGAAAGGAAATGCAGCCACGCCAAAAGGTAGGTTTATATCCTATCTTTGAGAAAGGAAGTTGATAGTAAAGGGTTGCATTTATCATATTCAGGGTTCAGGATGTTCAAGCAGAATCCCCGATTCTTCATTCCATTCCAGCAGTCAATGAATTTCCAGATGTTTTCCCAGCTAAACTTCCTGGTATTCCCCCAGAATGAGAAATCGATTTTGCTATCGACCTCTTACCAGGTACTCAGCCTATATCCATCCCTCCGTACTAAATGGCTCCTGCTAAGCTTATAAAATTGAAGGAACAACATAAAGATCAATTAGATAAAGGCTTTATCAGGCCGAGTACTTCATCGTGGGGTGCACCAGTTCTGTTTGTACAAAAGAAAGATGGATCCCTTCGCATATGTATAGATTAGGCAGTTAAATAAAGTCACTGTTAAGAATAAATACCCGCTTCCCAGGATAAATGACTTGTTTGATCAACTACAAGGGGCGAAGTATTTCTCTAAGATCGACTTAAGGTATGGGTATCATCAGGTGTGGGTTCGAGAGAGAGATATCCCGGAAACAGCTTTCAGGACCAGGTATGGCCATTTTGAATTCTTAGTCATGTCCTTTGGGTTGACGAATGCTCCTGTAGTATTCATGGATCTGATGAACAGCATCTTCAGGTCGTATCTGCATTTGTTTGTGATAGAATTCATTGATGACATTTTGGTGTATTCCCGCTCAGAAGCAGAACACCGAGGTTATCTGTGAACAGTGCTCCAGGTTCTCAGGAATTGCCAATTGTATGCAAAATTTTCTAAATGTGAGTTTTGGCTGAATTCAGTAGCCTTTTGGGTCATATTGTATTGGATGCTGGTATTCAGGTAGATTCATAGAAGATTGAGGCAGTAAATACATGGCCTAGACCTTTGACCAAGTTAACTCAGAAAGCAGCTAAATTTCACTGGACTGAAGCATGTGAACAGAGTTTCCAGGAGTTGAAAAACATATTAACATCAGTGCCTGTACTAGCTTTGCCAGAAGGTTCAGAGGGTTATGCAGTGTATTGTGATGCTTCGGGCGTCGGGTTAGGGCGTTTTTTGATGCAACATGGGAAGGTAATTGCTTATGCTTCAAGGAAGTTGAGGAAACATGAAAAGAACTATCCCACTCACGACCTGGAGTTAGCAGTAGTAGTTCACGCTTTAAAAATCTTAAGACATTACCTGTATGGGGTACACGTGGACATTTTTACCGATCATAACAACCTCCAATACATCTTTACACAGAAAGAGTTGAATTTGCGGCACCGTCGTTGGTTAGAATTGTTGAAGGACTATGACGTGAATATTTTATATCATCCAGGGAAGGGTAATATTATAGCAGACGCCTTTAGACGTAGATCAACGGGGAGTTTAGTGCACCTGAGGCCCGAACAGCGGGAGCAGGCCCGAGAATTGCACCATTTAGCCAGTTTAGTTGTCCGAATAGTAGATTTGGGAGACAGTTGAGCAGTGATTCAGAATACCACATTATTATCCATGGTTGTAGAAGTAAAGGAGCGACATTATGAAGATCCTAACCTGATACATCTTAGAGATAAAGTTCAGCAAGGGGAAGTATCATCTTTTTAGGTAACCGAAGATGGAGTCTTGAGATGTAGAGGTGGCCTCTACATTCCAGATGTGGCAGGACTTCGCCAGTAGATCATGGCGGAGGTACATTATTCCCGTTATTCGCTTCACCCAGGTTCAACAAAGATGTATCATGAAATAAAAGAGATTTACTGGTGTCCTGGAATGAAAAAGAGTGTAGCCAAATTTGTAGCATAATGCCTTAACTGCCAGCAAGTAAAGGCTAAACACCAGAAACCCAACGGATTGACACAGGAGATAGCGGTACCTACGTGTAAATGGGAAGCAAATTAACATGGATTTTGTGACAGGTTAACCCCATACCAGGCGCAGATTTGATTTTATTTGGGTGATTGTTGACAGATTAATGAAATCAGCTCATTTTCTACCAGTCGAACTACCTTCTCAGTCGAGGCTATGCTGAATTGTATATTAGAGAAATAGTTCGATCACACAGAGTCCTGGCGTCTATCATTTCTGACAGGGGGGCACAATTCACAGCTAGGTTCTGGCAGTTATTCCAGAAAGGCTTAGGAACGCAGGTTAACCTGAGTACGACCTTCCATCCTCAAACAGAGGGGCAGATAGAACGCACAATTCAGACGCTCGAGGATATGTTGCGAGTGTGCGTGTTAGACTTTGGAGGCTGTTGGGACGAGCATTTATCCTTTATTGAATTTGATTATAATAGTAGTTATCATTCGGCAACCCAGATGACACCTTATGAGGCCTTATATGGGCGGAAATGCAGATCCCCAGTTGGTTGGTTTGAGGTAGGAGAATCAAAGTTAATTGGACCAGACATAATCCACCAGTCAAAGGAGAAAGTAAAGCTTATCAGAGAGCGCTTGTTAACAACTTAGAGCCACCAGAAATCCTACTCTGATGTGCGACGTAGGGACCTAGAATTTAGTGTTGATGATTGGGTGTTTTTGAAAGTTTCGCCAATGAAGGGTGTAATGAGGGGAAAGCTTAGCCCTAGGTTTATTGGTCCATATCAGATCCTTCGGAGAATAGGCCAGGTGGCATATGAATTAGACTTACCTCCAGAGTTAGAATCTGTTCACCCGGTCTTTCATGTGTCAATGCTATGAAAGTGTATAGGGGATCCATCCCGAGTCGTACCAGTTGAGGACGTCCAGGTTACTGAGGAGTTGGCCTACGAAGAGGTTCCAGTGGCCATATTAGATTGGCAAGTTCGTAGGTTAAGAACAAAAGATGTCACCTCTGTTAAAGTATTATGGAGGAACAGGAATAAAGGATAGATGACCTGGGAAGCTGAGGATGATATGAAGTCTAGATATCCTCACCTATTCCAGGATTGATCCAGCTTATGTAGTTAAGGTAACGTTGTTATTCAGTTGTTATTTTACTGCTTATGTTATTAGTGTTGTTATTTAGTTACCCCTTATTATTATGTAATGGTGGCTATGGTGCCCTGTGAGATACTTGAGTTGGACTTTTCTGCATTTCAGGTTTTTCAGATAGTCCATATTACAGGGGAGACTCTGCCGAAATTTTTCCAGAACATTAGTTAAGAGAGTTAACTCCTGTAAGCTGTAGTTAACATTCGAGGATGAATGTTCCTAAGTGGGGGGGGGAGGATGTTACACCCCGTAAGTTTGTAACGTTTAGTTGGCGAATTCGTACGTAAGTCAAGAGTTTTAGAGTACGAAGCGCACGAGAAAGGGCCTAGGGAGAGGTCGAATGAGCGCAAAATCGAGATAGTAGGGGAGGAGGCCAAACCAGTTGCAATAGGGGCAATGTGTCACGGACCCTCTCCCTCCATGATGGGCTCTGTGACACACCCATAATATGGCGCGATGGGATCCATGTCACGGACCCCTTGTCCACCTCTCAAGTTTTATATAAATTCAATTGTTTCATTTGATCCAAGGTATAACATGAGATCTTCGTCCAGAATAGGAGAGTCCCGTGATTTCCATCCAAATTTCTTCCGATTACGCTGCTAAACGCGGTTCAAATTCAAATTAACTTCAGGTATTGAGTTCTAAGCCTGCAGGGAGCATTACTACGGAGTTATTTTCTTGAAATATGCCCAGTAAATCGTAACCCCATCGAGAAAAAATTATCGGAATGCTCCAAACTGATTCTTAAACGATCGCAGGCATCAAGTAAGCATTTCTCCCTTCTGAACCCTCGAGAAATTATAGGTTTTTGACCGTATTTTATGTAGTTGAATTATAGTCACTATTAATATCAAAAATTATCATTTTAAGCCGAATTTGGTATTAAAATTAGTCTCTTTCCCCCATTATTACAGTTGTAGTTGGAAAGAGCGATTGAATACAAGTTGAAACTCATCAATTATTCGAGAAACGACAATCAAGGTATGTTAAGGCGAATTCCTTTGGCAAGTTAGTTTCTATAGTACTATAATACAGTTTGAATCCCAGTAAGAGAGCCAGAAGTCTTGTTATTGTGAATAGCTATTGTTGTTAGCTGAGATCAATAATTATGTTTAGTTTGGGATTGGCTTTGCCTTGTATAGCCTTCTATGACCAACCTAGGGTTACTAGTTGTGTCGTTGCACGCCAGGGGCTAGATGACGTCGCTCCAAAGACCATTATGCCGTCCGCGAGGGACGAAGATGAGGTCCAAAGACCTTATATAGTCCATTCCATGGATGGACTATTTTATGTCGTATCGGCACCACACCCCCGTCTAGCCTGGTGCCTGGGGTACAGATAGCAGGAGTCCATCGGACTCAGATGTAGCTACAGTTCAGGGTCGAGCGGGCTCAATTGCAGACTAAGGGACTGGTAGGATGGCATGGTTATTAGTTGGCTTATTTGACCTTGTTAGGGGTATATAGATTGAATTGTGCTCGCCAGGGCTTATGGGGGCCTCAAGTGTGTTATTCTATGCTGGTTGTACCTTCCGGCTTATGGGGGCCAGGTAAGGTTCTTGTTTGCACTATTTACTATTAGATTAGACAAAAGGAAGCTAAGTTATTTAGGTTATACCTCTATCTCTTTCACTCAGTTACTTCCAGTTTCATCTTGAGTTTTATTTAGTTATTGCCTTATATATTTGGTACATATTGTACTGACGCCCATCTTGGGGTGCAGCATTACTTGCCTGTAGGTGCGGATAGACGCGGACCAGGACCTTCTTAGCTTTCAGCCAGAGTTAGTAGTGCAGTCGGCTCCTTTCTTTCGAAGCTAAAAATTTGAAGGTTTACTCTTTGATTGTACAGTATATGGGTAGGTCGGGGCCCTGTCTCGACCATTATTCCACTCTTAGAGGCTTGCAGATTTTATAATTTCCTTGTGGTTAGTTGTTGTTGGCCGTGTGGGGCCTATATTTGTCTTATCTCATGTGTTGGCCGTGTGGAGCCTTGTTTAGCTGCTAGTTAGTGGTCTTGTTGGAATTAGCATAGTTTAGTTCCTGATTTACATTTTAGTTTAGCTAGACATCATGGTGGTCTTGTCGGCCCGCATAGGATTCCCTTTATTTTCCTGGCACTGGTTAGTTGTTTTCTTTACAGGTGGCTATAAGACCTTGTTGGTCAGAGGTTGTATTTACAGCCGAGATATAGCCCGTTGTTTTCTTTAGATGAGTTACAGGCTCATACCAAACATGCATGAGCCTAGCCAGGTCATTCAGATTCTAGTATGACACTAGGTGCCAATCATGCCTCCTAAGGTGGGGCGAGATAGAAATTCTCTCTGATATGTTTATGGGTCCAATGCCCTCATGTTCTTATGTATGATTTAAGTCTAATGAGAATATTTTGCACTCAATTTGATTATAAGTTCATGTTCTCAAGCTATTAAAAATTATGCCCTATTATGCATGTTTTAAGAAAATTCAAGCCTATGATTTATGATTTCAAGTATGATGAAGCAAATTATGTTTTATGATCCTTGCACCACAGATTCTCCTTAGGTTGCTCAATTCCCTGCATATGGTTTAAGAAGAGAAACTAAAAGGAGTTGGTGTTAAATGACAAATGGCGCTAGATCTACCGGATAATCAAGTTGCAAAAAAGAAGGAAAGATTTTTTGCAATAGTGGATTTTCTTTTTATCATCCTTCCGTAGTGCATGATTTCCAAAAGAACCCTTCATGAATTTTATGTATTTTAGAATATTATGATTCCCTCAAGTATGCATGACTTTTACAAGTATCATGTTTATGATCATGACCGACTCACGGGCCTCTTTCATGGCTATTTCACATATTTCAAGCATGTTATGAATCTCATAATTTCAACTAGCCCATGTATATCAAGTATGTTTCATGATTATGATATGAACACTATATATATTTTGAGAGTAGTACTTAACACCGAGTAGACTGAGATTCCAGCGCATCCAAGTCTCAGAACAACGTGCCAACGTAGCCATGATGGGGTCCTTCATGAGAGCGTCTCCCATGCCCATATGGGCCATTCATAAGTGATATCATGCCTTTTCATGGTCCTACTGTAATACCCCAAAAGCCCAAAGATCAAACCTAGGAGTTGAAATACAGAAAACTGGAAAATTTGGCACCAAGTCATAGAACGAGTCATTTTGTGACCCGTGGGGTAGACCACGAGTCGTGAGGAGACTCGTGGTGAGGTTTAGGGTGTGAGTTAGATTTTTGGATTTTGGAAGTCCCCACAGACCTGACCAGGAGTCATGGTCAGTCCCCACGATTCGTGGGATGGTAATGAGTGGTGACCATGAGTCGTGGTCACCAGTAACGACTCGTGACGAGCCCAGATGATCTATTAGATAGTGCACTTGACGACTGATGCCACGACTCATTCCCCTAGGCGACGACTCATCCAGTCCCTTGTTGGGACTGACAGTCAGTTATTTTCTGTGAATTTAGTAAGGGCGTTTTCATAATTCCTATGATCTTAAGGCCTAAACTACATCGTTTTAAGCTATAAATAGTGAGTTTTAAGAGGGTAAAAACTATTCTAAGTCATTCTTATTCATGCATGCTAGAGTAAGGGTCCAGAGAGGTGATCAAGGTTAATCCTTCAAGGTTCTTCTTCAAACCTTCCTTGGGCAATCAGAGAAGTGGTAAAATCAAACCCTTTCAGGTATGTAGGGTTATGAGTGGGTGAATCCATTCACACCCATGCCCAATCTCTTTCTAGATCATGAAATTTCTATGTTGATTCTATGGGGTTTTAACCCAATGCTTGAAATTTCTAATTCTCTGCATGGGTATGATTTAAATGAGTTTTTACAATTGAATTATGAATCATGAGCAAGTTTTATGTTGTTTTCCATTAAAATTATGTTTCAAGCTTTATAAATCAAAATGCCCAATTATGAGAAGTTCATGAAAGTTGAGATTTATGATGAATGTTCTAGTATGATGAGATATTTATGATGAAAAGAATATTTTCAAGTTACCCATATTTATGATCATGTTTTCAAGCGAATTATGTATTCTCAAGCATGTTACAGTATCGGGCAATGCCCATATGTTCAAGTATGAGTTATGACTTTACGAACTAAGCTTACCACGTTATTTTGGAGTGAACCATCCCGTTTATATTCATATTGTGGTATGGTTTTGAGCGAAGGCTCGATATATGATTTCATATTTTTATAATTTGATATTTGAGCTTCATCAATAGACGATGGCAAGCTTCATTGAAAAACGATGGAGAGCATATGCATGTTTTTGAAAGTAGTGTCTAGCACCGAGTAGGCTAGAATCGACCCTCCCATACACAGAACTATGCGCCAACAACAGTTTATTCATATTATATACTTTGGGACTTCCATTATGAGTTATCCCCTACCCGTTGAGACACGAGCTTGATATCGATATCATGGTATCTCCCTTATCCCTGGAAAGACTTGGACAGCTCACTACCACTTGAAGGTGTGATTGTTGGGACCACGTAAGCTTTATCGTGGTATGTCGGTTAAAAGAAGAGTCTCCTATTGTGTCTCGTGATCTTGAGTTAGGCATGTTTATCATTTTATGATATATATATATATGTATGTATGTATATGTTCTAAAAGTAGAGTTTTGACCCAATGTTTATCTTTACTTATGACTATCAGTTTACGACTTTGGGTTATCGATTCGGTTATGATGCTATCTTATGTTGAGATCATTATTTTAGAAAAATAGCATGCATGCCCTACTCTCAGATTCTTATTTTGTTCATGTTTTATATTATGCATGTTTAAATGATTTTAATTATTTAAGCAGTTTTATACATTACTCGGTACATTCCACGCAACGACCGCATACTCTATCTTTGTGTCGTTTCATGATATAGGTCGTGCTCAGGCTTAGCCCGCCACTAGCCGGCTTTGAGTCGCATCGGTCACATTGGTGAGTCCTCATGTTGGCTCAAGACCCTCTTTTTTGTTTCGGTTATGATTGTTGAGTATTTTCAGTTTCAGCTTTAGAGAGTTAGTTGGGGTCTTGTCCCATCAACTCAACAAACTTAGAGGCTTTTCAAACAAAGGAATGTAATCGGCTTGATTATTTCGATGTTATGCTTATTTTAGACTTACGCTAAGTTTATCATGTTGATCTTCCGCTTTTATGATTGAGTTAAATGTATGTTCATGCCATGGGTTGACTTGGACTCTCTTGGGGTTCCTTGTCCGTGTCTCGACTAGGGCCTATGTTAGAGTAAAGAAAAACTTTTGTATCAAAGCAATAGGTTTGAAGTATCTAAGTGTCGAAAGCAGCGTTGAGTAGACTCTTTTTCATGGGTATGGCTTGTGACACTTATGACAATAGGTTACGAGATATTTGGAAATGTTCCCTTCTTTCATGATCTATGTCGTGCGATGAAATGTCTCCCCTATCCTTAATTCATGCTATTCGAGATTGGCAGAATCATGGCTCCCATGAAGTTAACGGTAGGGGAATAGGAATAGAAATTGCATGAGGACGACAGCGGAGAAGGGCATAACAAGCCCCACCAGTCCAAGAGTACCCTGCACCGGAGCCGGTTGCCATGCTTGGCCCCAGGGCATCTGTGAGATGCTAGTGCGAGCCTTGGCCGAAGCTTAGGTCAGCCGGCGGGTAGTGAAAATGGCATCTCCCGTAAGTGGGAATGTGGCGACTCAAGTCATAGATTTCTAGAGGATGTACCCGCTGGAGTTTCTTGGTTTCCAGGTGAGGACAAGGATCACATGAGTTTATCGACGAGATTGTAGATCATCAGTCATGGGGTGAATAGAGCGGAAGTGTCTTCGAGAGTTTGTCTCATATTAGTTGAAGGGTCTCCTGCATTCCCAGTTTTGGCAGGTGGAAGGATAGTAGGGCAGCCGAGCGGTCTCTATCGGTTGGGAGGAGTTCCATGCGGTCTTTCTGGATCGGTTCTTCCCTCATGAGATGAGAGAGTTGAAGGTCGTTGAGTTCGTGAATCTTAAGTAGGGGAAAATGACGGTGCGTGAGTATGCCATTGAGTTCCCTTTCGCCTATCAATACGCCCCCGAGTTAGTGGTGGTTAATCGGGCGTGGGTGATTAAGTTTGTCATAGGGTGGCAGGCTATTTAGACAAGAGTTGCAGAACCGCTATACTCCACCAAGATATGGATTTCTCTTGGATAGTCTTATACGCCCACGAGATGGAGGCGCGCATATGAGGGAGAGAGAGGCCAAGAGGGCCGGGAGGCGGCTAGCTACAGATTCTTTCAATCGAGGTCAGGTGGTTGGCACCAACGGCGAACCCTCCGAAATCTTCAGCCCCAGCATCTTCAGCGTTGAGTGTGCCATCCATACCTAGGCACGATCAGAGGGGGCGCGCTACCCATTTTGTGGGGGTGAGCAGATGCGATTTTAGCATCCCAATTTGCGGCGAGGTGTGGCCGGGGGCACATAGGCCGTGCTTGTAAAGGTACAAGTGCTTGCTTCGGGTGTGAAGTCCGGACATATGCTCGGGATTGCCTAGCAGCGCGATAGGGCCATGATGAGTGAGGCCCAGCTCCGGTTGACGGCTCACCCGCACACTCACGACCCCGGCGGGGGCATCTCTTGCTGCGGTGGTGGTTAGTGCCAAAATAGGTTTTATCCTTAGCATCCTTGCCGAGTATGAGGTCTCTACGGATGTAGTCACTGGTATGGTACGAGTTTTATATCTTGATGTATATGCTTTGTTGAATCTTGGGGCTACCTTGTATTTTGTGATACCTGCATTGGCTCAAATGGTTCGGAGCGGTACGAGAAATCTTGTGAGCCCTTCTCGATCTCTACTCTAGTGGGTGATTTAGTTGTAGCTAATTAGGTCAGTCCTTCAGAAAGTCACTTCAACAGATCTAATAGAGTTATACGTGACCATTTTTGATGTTATCCTCGGCATGGATTGGCTATTTGCATGTTATACCTTAGTTTATTGTAGGAGCAGGAACGTAGAATTCAAATTTTCGGGTAGGCTTGATCATAGAGAGTGGAAGGTAGTTCAGCTGTGCCTGTAGGTCGTTTCATTTCCTACCTTAAAGGCTAGAAAGATGATCTCCAAAAGGTTGTATGTACCATCCCCAGTTAGCGTTAAGGATGCGATGTCAGAATTCCAACTATCTAATTCGGTCAGTAGTATGTGAGTACCCAATAGTTTTCCTAGATGATTTGAGTTCCTCCCTTGTAAGAGATTGATTTTGGTATTGACCTTCTTCCCAACACGCAACCTATGTCTATTCCTCCTACATAATGGTCCAGTCGAGCTAAAAGCAGTTGAAGGAACAATTGAAGAATCTTTACGAGAAGGGGTTTCATTAGGCAGGAACAAGTCCCCATGGGGGTGCACCGGTTCTCTTTGTCGAAAATAAGGATGGTTCTCTTCGTATGTGCATTGATTATTAGCAATTGAACAAGGTCACAATCAAGAGCAGTGTCCTCTACCCGAGTTGATGATTTGTTCGGCCCGGCTTTATGGTGCCAAGTGTTTTCGAAGATAGATCTGGAATCCAGGTACCATCGGCTCGAGTTCGGGAGGCGAGTATCAGAAGATAGCCTTCAGAATGATGGTCATTACGAGTTTGTAGTTATGTTTTTAGACTAATGAATGCTCCTGCAACTTTTGCGGATCGATGAGCAGATTGTTCAAGCCATATCTGAACATATTTATGATTGTGTTCATAGATGACACCCTTATATACTCTCGAGCGAGTAGGAGCATGCCGCTCATTTGAGGTGGTGTTGGAAGGATCGTCAATTGTATGCAAAATTCCGCAAGCATGAGTTCTGATTATATTTCATGGTGTTCTTGGGTCATATGGTGTCGGTAGAGGGTGTACATGAACTCTTGAAGATAGAGACGGTGAAGAATTGGCCCCGGACCGGTGAATCCTTGATATATGGAGCTTTTGGGCTTTGTTGGCTACTACAGAAGGTTTGTTGAGGCTTTTCATCCATTGTCGTTCCATTGACCAAATTGACCTAAAGAAAGTGAAATTCCAATGGTCGGAGTCTTGTGAGAGATTTCGGGGAGTTGAAGACTCGACTTACCTCGTGCCGGTGTTAACCCTACCAAAGGGTACTGATGGAGTTTGTAGTGTATTGTAATGCTTCAAGAATCAGCCTTGATTATGTTTTGATGCAGCACGACAATGATATAGCATATGCTTCTAGACAGGCGAAGATTTATAAGAAGAATTACCCGACCCATGATCTTGAATTGGTGGCGGTGATATTTGACTTGAAGATATGGAGAGCATTACTTGTACAAGGTCCATGTAGATGTGTTCACGGATCATAAGAATCTACAATATGTGTTTACCTAGAAGGATCTAAATCTTCTCCAAAGGAGGTGGTTGGAGCTCAAAGATAAAAGCCCAAAAACCCAAAGATCGAGACTCGGAGTTAAAGAAAAAACTGAAAAATCGACACCGGAGTCAGAGGCGACAGTGGGGTAGACCACGAGTCGTGAGGAGACTCGTGGTGAGATTCATAGATGTGAGTTGGAATTTTGGGTTTAAAGAATCGCTTGGACCTGACCACGAGTCGTGGTCAGTCCCCACGACTCGTGGATGGGTCATAGTCAGCAGGTTGGAAATAATTTGAAATCTTAGGCGTGAAAGGTAGCAGTGGTGACATAGTGTGGTCACCGGTAGCATTTCATGAGGTTCCCAATGACCAGCCCAAATGATCTATTAGATATGAGTGCACTCGACGACTGATGCACGACTCGTTCCCCTAGGCGACAACTCGTCTACTCCCTCATTGGGGCGGTAGTCGAGTTATTTTAACGAGAATTTAGTAAGGGATTTTTTCATAATTTCTATGATTCTAAGGCTAAATAACCATTTTAAGCTATAAATAGTGGGTTTTAAAGAGGGAAAATCTATTCTAAGTTATTCCTATTCATGCATGCTAGAGTAAGGGTCTAGAGAGGTGATCAAGACTATCAGCTAAGGTTCTTCTTAAAACCTTTCTTGAAGCGATAAGAAGTGGTAAGAATCAAGCGCTTTCGGTATGTAGGGTTGTGAGTGGGTGAATCCGTTCATAGTCATGCCCAATCTCTCTCTAGATCATGAAATTCCTATCATTATAGGTTTTAACCCAATGCTTGAAATTTTTAATTCTCTACATGGGTATGATTTAAATGAGTTTTTACTATTGAATTATGAATCATAGGCAAGCTTTATATTTATTTTTTCATTAAAATTATGTTTCAAGCTTTATAAATCAAAAAATGCCCAATTATGAAAGGTCATGAAAGTTGGGTTTATGAGATTTAACTAGTATGATGAGATATTTATGATGAAAAGAATATTTCAAGCTACCTATTTATGATCATGTTTTCAAGCGGAATTATGTATTCACCGAGCATATTCTGATGCTCGGGCAATGCCCTTATGTTCAAGTATGAGTTATGATTTTACGAACTAAACACCACATTATTTTGGAGTGAACCATCCCATTTATATTCATATTGTGGTATGGTTTGAGCAGAGCTCGATATATGATTTCATAATTAGATATAATTTGATATTTGAGCTTCATCAATAGATGATGGCAAAGCTTCATTGAAAAAATGATGGAGAGCATATGCATATTTTTGGGAGTAGTATCTAGCATCGAATAGGCTAAAAGTCGATCACCCTATGCCGTAGAACTACAGCCAACGTAGGTTGATTCATATTATATACTATTTGGGACCTCCATTTTGAGCTATCCTCTTTGCCCAGGTGGGCCACGAGCTTGATATCAATATCATGGTATCGTTCTTAGCCACGACAAGGCTTTGGGCGACTCTACCCACTTGAGTGTGATAGTTGGGACCAGTAAGCTCTATCGTGGTATGTCGGTTAATAGATGAGTCTCTCATTATTCCTACGTGATTCAGTTAGGCATGTTTATCATTCATGATATATATGTGTGTGAGTGTGTGTGTGTGTGTGTGTGTGTTCTAAAGTAGGTTTGACCCAATGTTCAACTTTACTTATGACTATCATATATCGGCTTTGGGTCAATCGATTAAATTATGATGTTATCTTATGTTGAGATCATAATTTCGGAAAAATAACATGTATGAATTCTTATTTTGTTCATTTTTTTATATTATACATGTTTAAATAATTTTACTTATTTAAGAGGTTTTACTTACCTTGCATAGTCGGTACATTTCATGTTTTGACCGCATACTCTATGTTGTATCGTTTCATGATACGCAGGCCACGTACTCGAGGCTTAGCTGATAACCGACTTTCATATTTATCATTCCCTGTTGAGTGGAGTCCTCGTGGGTCAGGCCCCTGCTATCACGGTTATGATTGAGTATATTTAGTTTTCAACTTTAGAGAGTTAGTTGGGCTCTTGTCCCGTCAACTGCATCGGAACTTAGAGAGCTTTCGGATAAATGTAATCGCGGATTCGTGTGTATTTATGATGTTATGCTTATTTGAATTACGCTAAGTTTATCATGTTGATATTACTTTTATGATTGAGTTAGATGTATCTTAATTCCATGGGTCGACTTAGAGTCTCTCGGGTTCCTTGTCCCGTGTATCGGCCTTGGCCTATGTTAGTCATGACACCCTTGAATTTCATGCATGATTTCTTACTATCATGTTACTACCATGTTTTACTTACCTTATACACTCGGTACATTTCAAATGCCGGCACGCCCACTCTATGGTGTATTGTTTCATGATATAGGTTCCTGGGTGATACAACTTAGTCTCGTCGATAGCTACTTTCTCTTGATCCAGTCCAGCCCGCTTTTTGGTGATTCCTCATTTTTAAAACACGGTTAGTAGTTTGCTTTGCATGTTACTTCGGTTTGTCGGATTCTGCGAGCTGGTTAGGAAGTTGTCCCATCGGTTCATCAGATGTTTTAGAGCTTTGTGATATTATATAGATGATTCGGTTGTCGAGTATTGACTATGTTTTGGCCTATGTTGTGTATCTCGGACTTAGCTTATTCATGTTTAAGTTTTAAGTTTTGGTTTAATTTATGCTCTTGAGTTACTATACACATGCGTAGGTTGACTTGGAAATTATCCGTGGTTCTAAGTCCTATGTGTCTCGTCAGGGTCCGATTCGGATTGTAACTGAGATGCCTCTTCGCTGAGCCTTGGTTCAACGAGGTGTAGACACGCCCTTCTTATACTTCCATGGACAAATCGATTCCATCATCCAAAAGGATGAACCATCGGCTAACGTAAAATGTTTAGAGAGTGGGGTTCCTTTCAAACATTCCATGGATGAGTCCAAAGATCGTCGTCTTCTAGTTGGCGATTACGTCTTTTATCGATGGTGAAAGATTCGAGAGAAGAGCGATCTGAGAGGGCCTTCCACGAGACAATCGGCCAATGATCGTCAGGTTGACAACCCGTCCATCCCAACCGTGTAGATCTCCAAGCTTACCCATATAGCAGAGCAAAAAAGACAAAAGCATTCAGTGAATTCGTCATCGGAAGGATGACCTCGTCGACACGGCCATTGAAAACCTAGCAGGTTTTCCCTTAAAATTTTAGATGAAACAAACAAAAGCCCATTGTCAAAGCGATGGACCGTCCTCTTGACGGTGGACTTCTTTTCTCTCAGGGGCTATAAAGGTTTCCTAGGCGACATGAAACATTCTCCAAAGGAGCTAGGTAAGTTTTCTCCTTCATTCTAAGGTTGGATTAATGAATTCTAACCTAAGATATGGGCTCTAACACATTTTTGATGCAAAACCCTTGGAATCATTGAAAGGATTCGATTCGTAGGTCTGAGCTAGTTTTCTAGATCTCTCCATCGAAGATTAGAGCATTTGAGGTGTGTAAGGCTATTCATGGTGAGGAACTCCATTCTTCCTCACACTCTATATCTTGATTCAGTTTTAGAGAAGATAAGAGCTAGAGTTTTTGCCTAATTCTATAAATTTGGCCCCTTTCCCTATAATATGAGTTATATATTATTTGTTTTCTTATTACACGTGTCATATCATATCTCTCACTTGATTATGGAATTATGGTCCATGTCATTCTACTCCATGGACCCCGGTTGCATTAGAGAGTAATATTTTGAAAACCTTGTATTTTCGGCATATACATTGTTTTCTTAATTAAAAGTAATGCCAGTTTCCAAAGTTTCGGTCAAGCTAGCTCAATTTATATTATGATTTTTTTCAAATATAAAGTAAAGACTTATTTGGAATATAAATTTTGAGTATAGGAAGCTCACTTGGTTTATACAATTTTAGAGCATGAGTCTCACCAAAGTTTTCAAAACATCAAAATTTGATTTTTGAGCTAAAAAGCTCCAACGGAGATGTTTTCATCTCTGAGATAGGCATATTTTTATGAGCCCAATTTTGGAAGAATTGCCCCGCATCGAGGTGGGTGAAAGGTTCAGATGGCTCAGAACCCCAAAATATGTAGCCAACATAGGTTAGGATCATTCTGTTGGTTAGAAGCGACTCCTCGAATGCTTGGTGAGGCTCAAGTATAGACCCACGGTTTAGTTTCTTTCTACGCTTGGCAGGAGCTTTGGACAGATCTCTGCAAAGGTTGGAGATCATACGCTCATTCATGATGTATAGCAGGTTAAGAGAAACTCTCAACTAAAATGATATATTTTTAGAACTTATTTTTGATGCACGGTTTAATTGCATAAGCTGTTTTATATAATACGTAGTTGAGTTTGATGCATCCCTCGAGCTTTTAGCTTTAGTCGGTTAGTTCATTCAATTTAGAATTCTATTATGTCTGTTTATTTATCCAGCTATGTTACATATCATGTGCGTGCCATTTGGTGTTGCATCATATTATGCGGTCGGGTGTGCGGGATCGGTAGCGGGCTTCGTCGGTAAGTCTTCTTCATCCGGCTCAGGTAAGAGGCCTCCTACTCTACGGAGGCTCTAGTTGACTCTTGCTTTTAGTAGATCTTTAAGGTAGTTGTGGGAACCTTATCACGACATCCATTCTTCATTACTAGAGGTTTCATAGACTAGTTAGAGAGTTGATAATATTGATGTTATTTATTAACATTTATTTACAGTTAGTTACTTGAGTTTTTCTTTCAATAAAAGGACCATTATAGTTATTATACGCATTATTATTGTAGTCTCGAGTTAGTAGTAAGTTAGGAAAAGGGGTTTACTTGGATCATTAGTGGTTCAGTGCCGGCCATTCCCAAGGTGTAGGTTCGAGGACAAATGAAAAACATGATCAATGAGATTCATATAATCGATTTAAATTGTTTTTGAAATTGAGGTATAACTATGATTGTTATAGTAGTATCACATATAAATTTTCACAAAGGATATAGTAGACTCTGCTCACTTGTAAAATTAATATCATACTGAAATTATTTACAGGTTAAAAATCATTTAGAGAAGGAACTTCACGGAAAAATGCACATAGCTCTATCACCCAAGTATGCAGATCTACCGCGGTTATTAGTTTAAGGACTTCAACACGAATGAAGGGAATGACTCATTATGGGAGAAATATTTCAAATTCAAGCCTAAAGTGGTTTTATGGACGGTTGTTTGCTGTTGTATCAAGCATGGAGGTGCAGTGAGAAAATATGAGTGAAGCCATCATTGTATTAACTTTGAAGCGTCAAGGAGTATAAACATGTCACAAAAGCAATTAATAAGTTATGCTACAAATTCCAGAATGAAAGATGGTGCCTCCACGTTAGTCGAGAAGTCTAATTATTTCAACAACAAGACGTATGACCAATATAAATTCTCGACTTGTAGTTTTAGCAACACATTGTGACAAGGAGGATTTTAAGACAGTTAGCGTGTTTTTTGTATATTCATACAATAACAATTAACAGAGTAATATTTTGTAGTATATATATGATTGCCCTTTTAGTAATAAAAGTATTTATAATACTCGGTGGGCGTATTTCTATTCTTCGTTTATATAATTTTAAATGCAATTGATAGAAATTACCTATATATTGACTTTAGATAATTTAGATTGCCATTGAAAATATATTAGAATTGGTCATTGTATAGTAGTTGAATAAATACGCTTTAGTGGCGACGTAACTTTCTCATAAAAATAATTACTATTTTGTGGCTACTAGGGTTTGCCACTAAACATCGGAAGCTATTGTGATGATTTTGTTGCCACTATAAGTTTAATAGTTTTTTGGGCGACAGTAAGTGCCACTAATGGTCAATATTTACTGGCGACCTATCAAATATTTAAGTTTGTGGAACTATTATTATAGCATAAATCTTTACTTTTAGTGGCAACTACAATCGCCGCAATTGAATTTTAGTGGCAACCTTCCAAAATAGATCATAAATAATATTTATTATAAAAGTAATTGCCACAACGCTCAAGTCGATACTAAAATAATTTTTTGGCAATTTTATTCCCAAGTACTTTCATGAAAAGAGGCACAACAAATATTGCATATATATCTTGAAAGGATTTTTGCTATAAAAAATTAAATAATATTCAAACATGTTGATGTCCATGCAGATTACATTCATAGCATGACCGCATGGCAATTCATCTAATTGAAATCAGCTACAACTACACTTTCTATTTAGAGACAAATAATGGACTTTTTGAGATCATCTATAACACTATATAAAAATTATATCGATGCACGTACCTATAAAAAATTAATTCATATAAATATTATGAAATTAAAAAAATTATTACCATAATAACTACCAATGTATATACACATTCCATACAAATAATATAATTAAATAAAATAAATTTCTATCGTACCGTCATTTAATGAGACAATACTTCATTATCATTCAACATTTAATTATGTTTTCTCTAACAATTGTGATTCCTTCCTTCTTTTGTGTTTTGCATTTCATATTTAGATTGTTTCTCGCATGTAATCCATCAATAATACAAGAGGCAATTTTCTAGCATCCTATATTGTGTTTATAGATTCGGCTATGTTGATCATTGTCCCACGTCCTTTTATCGGTTGAATGTACTCTAGACCATCTATCGTGTCCAACATCAAATAAATATTTGTCAAATTTGTTAGGATATACTATTAACCATCGTTTAGTATAGTGTAATGTTTCGGTTTGTATAAGACTTCTTTTTATTTATTAGTCTAATAGATCTTGTTTTAAATATATTGATTTTGCATGTGTCCTTTCTTATATAGTAGATGATTTAGTGTATAGAGTTTTATTATACACGAAGGTAAATCATCTTGTTCTTATAAGTTAAAGGATTTAATAAGTTCACAATCTAAGATGAGTGTTGACACCCAATTTTGACCTGCAACGCCTTAGTGCTTATATATGTATATATTTATTTATTTATTTTACGCAAATATTCGACTCATTTTTGTATTTTTAAAATAATTTATTATTATAATATTGTGAAAATTATTTCAAATTACATATATATGACTCATATTAATTGTAAGTTTTGATATTAAATAATTATGTGGTATATAATATATTTAAACCAATGTATATAAGCCCTTATTTTGAAATATATTCTTTACTTAATAAACTATTTACCTAATTTTACTAAATTTTATAAATTTATTTGACTAATATTTTACTCGAATTTATAAATTATTTATGTTAATAATATTATTTTCACATAACATTTGATAACTTGATTTTATATTTATTGAAAAAAAAGAAAAAACATAAAAAAAATAAAAAAAATAAAAAAAATAAAAAAATTTATGATTTTTATTTATTAATAATTAACATTTATAAACGATTTTATAGTTTAAATTATTTTATTACTTATTATTAAATTATCTACAAATTTTAGTATATTTATTTAATAGTAGCTAAATTAGAATTTCATCCAATTTATTTAAATTATAACCATGGTGTATTAAATTTCATCCAATTTATTTCAAATCTGGCCACTTTCTATTGAATTTATGTCAATTTTAGTCATTTTTGATCAATTGTGGCTACTATTTAAATTCAATTCTAGCCTAAATTAATCCCAATCCATATACCCAATCCGGATAACCCATTTACTATCCAAACCGACCCACGACCCGACCCATCTTCATAACTTTTAATCCTAGCCGTTCATTATCTTTAATCCTACGGTCTAGATTTAACCCTACCTAACACCATTAATATTCCCTCTGCCCCTCGAAAACCTTTCCCTTTCATTTTCCCTCATATTCCAACCCCTGGCAGCGAGCATCTCTTCCCTTGCCCTCTCCTCTTCTCCCTTTTCTCCCCTCTCACTATCCGGCCACCGGAAACACCACCACTAACACCTCGCCAGCTGCCAGCCTCTCTCCCCTCTTCTTTCCCTCGATTTTTCCGGCGAACTTCGACGAGAACCCGTCGGACTATCACCGCATCTTTCTCTCCCTCCACCCTTCAGGTCATCGCCGAACAAGCTGCATCCACGTCCACCATCGCCGGCCGAAAACCATCGAAAACCTCCATAAACTCCGACCCACCATTATCTTCATAACTTAAAATGAACTCCTCTACTCTCTTCTTCTCCCTCTCTCTCCCTTCTCCCCATTTTTAAATGACCAGCATTAATGCATAGGCGCAACACACCCTACCCAGCCCAGAGGCACCAAACCGGCACTTCCATCTTCCATAGGACCTCCCTCTATTTCTCACCATCGCCCGAAAAATTATCACAGGCGAAACACCCTTGCCAAACCAGCCGCACCGTGGCCGAGGAGAACAACACTTGACACCTTTTCCTCTTCTCCGCCTCTCGTCATCTCCCGGCCAGCCCGGATCAGGCGAATATTTATTTTATTTATTTTGGTTTTTTTTGTTTTTTTAATTTTATATTTAATAAATATCTTAATTATTGAAGCTTAATTTTAATTATATATAAGCAATAATATTAATAGATATATATAAATATACTAATATATATATAAGTAATATATGTTGTTTTTCTTTAAAACATTCTGCATATAATATATAAATGTATATCTTGTTTTCCTTCATATATATAATATATCTACATATATATTGTTCTTCCTTTGCTTCATTTATATATCACGGATCTCTCTCAAATCATATTGTGATTTGATATATATAAAACAATTCTACTTTTAGAATCGTTTTAAGCAGTAGTGGATTCCTTTTGCAAAATCTGCTTGTGATGACATATATGACTTTGATTTCTCTGTTTGAGCATGTAGTACTTGTATAATTACAGCCTTGATTTGTTTCTCTTTGGGACATATATCATTTCTCATTCTCTGAAATCGTAGTCAAGATATGTATATACGTTTATATATGTACACATAATCTTTGTTTGGTTGATTCTTCACTACGCCGTTTAAGGTTTCGTAAGGAATATATTGTGAGTCGGTAATACTTGATCTCGTGATTCTTGCACCTGATTAAATAATTTAATTGAATATTAGAATATTTGGTCATATTTGATTTAAAGTAAAACTTTGTGTGATTCATGTTTCCTTTTAATTTTGCCTTTAATTAATCTAGCATAATTGTGTTACTTTCGTATTTAAGGAAGTGGAATGTCATCTCCCTTCTTGATCTTCTAAATTAGGTGACAAATATATGTGGTAGAATTGGATAGCCATTTGATTTGAATATTCCAAAAGGAAAGTCTTTCCTTGATTAATGTCCCTACTTGGGAATACTTGTTATTATAAAAGTCTTATGCATTTCACCATTTTAGAACGGTTGCATTATTTGGCTATTCTTGGTATATTTGGATTAATTGATTGATTTACTCCTTTAAAAGGATTGTGTTAATCGTTATTTTTTTTACAGTTGTTTAAATAGATTCGGTAAGACTCTCTTTACGTTTGGTAATTTTCTTTTCTTTTTCCATATATGATCGAGTTTAATAAGAGATTTTCCTTCTTCTTCCCCTGATTTAATTCCATTAAATAAATAAATTTATTTGTATATGGTAAGTGGTTAATTGTAATCAATTTTTGATATTTCCCTTCCCTTTATACTTAGTGATCTTATTTAAAGTACCATTCTTCTTCTTTATTTGTGGGTCGAACATAGGGAAGAGCGCCCGAGAGAAGACATAATTTATTTTCAAAAATTATTATTAATTTGCTCCTTCAAAATTTCTTAGTTCTTACCCACCCCAATACGAGCAGCACTTTCGGGATCCATAGTCCTTGTGATCTTGACGTATTGGGGCATGGGTCTCAGTATTGAAAAATCTTTTGAAATTACTGATTTGTTTTATTAGATCGTGTGTCATTTTGCTTTAACAGGTTACTCCAGTCTGAAATGAAGAATCGGGCGGGGGCAAAGGACTCTGGATCTATTTTACTTATTTAGTTCTTTTAATATTGTACTAATTTATTTATTTATTTATTTCCTATTTGTAATAAGCGTAAAAACAATAACATAGTGAAATGGGGTCTATGGGGATGGGGATTGGTATGTTTTGTTTTTTTTTTTATCTTTTGGTGTATTAGATTCACCTAGAATGCATGTTCATAGGATTTTAATAATAAAGGCAACAATAGAAATCATGTCTATAGGATTTTAATAACAAATGCAACGCTAGAAATCACGTACATAAGAATAACATGATTTTTGATTATTGTCTTTTTAGAAATCATGCCTATAGGATTCCTATGAATTGAAATAGTTAGAATTGAGGCATGTCTTGTGTTCAAATATTGGTAAATCTGCCTATAGGAATTACTTGCAACATGTGTTAATGATTTAAAGTGAATTATTGACTTGTCAAATATCACACTTGTAGATGCTTAATAAATTATTAAATCTTGTAAGTTTCGTGTGTTGTTTTGGGTCAAAGAATGCGCTAATAAAACTCAGCTTTTGCCGGAATCGTCTTTTTGTTTCTGTTTTAATTTAGTTTTGATCATTTTAAATAAAATTATGTGCGTAAGTGTTAAACTTTTGTCGTGCGAGATGTGTTTATAATATAGAACTCTTGATTTAAGTAAATGCGAGTCAATAAGTTGTATTATGTATTGCATATACGAATCTTATCCTTTGCATTAGTAGTCACGTTTACTTAGTTTTTAGAAATCGAGGTTCATAAGGTTGAGGCATATTTGAAAATCATATTTGCTATTTGTTTTTAATTATTACACCTTGTTTGACGTTAATCGCCTTAACAAACCCATAGGATTTTTAGACCCAAAGAACCAAAATAGTTGTCCAATGCCTCTTGGACCTTAAGATTGGGACGGGTAGGCAATTACTAAGGCGTTAGTCTTTTCCACTTAGAAACGCTTTAAGTTAATAATTGAATCAATTAGGTGGGTAGTTGGGAAATGATAATCGTACTGAATAATATGAGTAACCTCAATAGGTTACGAAATATTATTTTAGTAGCACGGGGGTGATCCCATTAGGTTAAAACTCGGTAGAACTACGTTTGACACGATTCCAGCAAAAGAGGATACGTGGTAGCCTCTATGAGGTTATTTACATAATTAAAATAATTATTTATTTGGTTTATGTCTCATTTTATTGTTTGTCATTTATTTATTTTGCTTTGTCTTTTATACGTATTTCTTGTTATTCATTTTGCCAAAACTTCTTTCTTCTTACTTGTTTGTGAGTTTAATTATTTATTTGTTTAAATATTTCATTTCTTTATCAAAATTAAGTTTAAATATATATGTATAGGTTAAAATTAATTTTATTTGTTCACTTAGTTAAAAATCTCCCATTTAATGAGTACGGTCGGAAACCACTTTTTGTGGACCTCGAAAGGTGCCTAGCACCTTCCTTTCGAGGTAATTAAAACTCCTACCCAACTTTCTGGTAACTTAGGAAATAACTTTGCTTAGAATGGTGCCCTAACGCACCTTAAATTCGTTAGGTAGCGACTTCTCTTTTCAGCCCTTAAGAGACGTCACATGTCGGGTGATCCCGCTCTTCTCCACGAGGGGAAAATGGAAGGCGACAATGAGAATTGGACAAATTCATCGGTATGATTGCCTTACGGGATTATATATAATTTATCTTGATTATGGGAATGGTATTGTTCCAACTTCTTTTGCTAGTACATTTTGTATGTGAGCAGGACCAAGTAGAGAACGGTTTTTGTCGACTTAGTAAAATAAATTCTCTGGATCATTAACTGTACTTATACTCTTAATGTTGATATAACTATTGTGATCAATGTCATTTGCTTGTTGTTTTTATGTTTGTCCAAGGGTGAAACTCTTTCGCGGAGGTAAAATACTCCCGATAGGTTGGATGATGAAAAATGATATTTGTGAAATGATAGTTAGTTGATGGAATCCATGTCTCGACCTTGAGATTGATGATACCCCTTTATAATTGCTTATAAGTTTTCATGTGAAAAACCATGCGGGTGGATTACGTATCTAGTCACATGAAATAAGTTAGCGTTTGAATAAAGTTAAATTGATCAATGAATTAAAAAATAATCAAAAAATTTAATTCGATTGGTTGGTATCTGTAATCTTATCATGGGGAGTTAAATAAGAATTTAATGATTGATTTTGAGGTATACGAGGAGTGCAATTGCAGTTTTTAGTGGAATGTCTGTGATTTATTATGGTAGGTTAAGTCATTCGGTATTTGAATTAATACGCAGTGAAAGCCTCACAAATTAAATCACATGGTCCACGCTGCCATGACTCATTAATTAAAAAACTTGAAAAAGGAAGAAGCACATTTTCTTGAAGTAGTAAAATCCTTACAAGATTTTGGACAACTTCATAAAAGGTAAGCAATACACATTTGGGTTTTATACCCTTAAAACGTGTGGATTAACAAGGAAAGAAGGAATCCTATACGTTTTGGGACTAGGATTTTAAGCCCTAAAAACGTGATTATAAATTGGTTTTTTCCTTTTTTGAAAAAATTACTGACCTTTTACGAGAAGCCAGTACTCCCACACAAGTATTCCCCACTCGGAGATTATTGAGGACATAGTAAAAGGCTAGACCTAGAGAGCGAGTTGGGCCAGCGTTGTGTAAGCTTCTATAGGTTAGTATTTCATAATCCTGGCTCGTCGTTCTTATCTAGTGATTCATGTAATTGTTGATCTGCTAATTCTTGCTTCCACGCTTCGCATGTTCTAACAATTGGCATCACGAGCCGACTTACATCTACCTAGATAATTTAAAAAATTCATGGAAAAGATTGTTTTATATATTGTCTTTTCGGCATGAATACATAAATCGTATAATAGATGAAAACTAGTATTTTATGATAAGTTTTGTGAAATAAAAAAGAATTTTCAGTCGCTGCAGGCGCTACCCGATCACGTGCGGGATCTTGCTCGGTTCTTGCTCCTCTTGATTGCGCGCATTTGCCGGTTTTGATCGATATTGGAGTTTCAAATTTTGACGAACTCCAATTGACTACAAGAAATTTGGTAGGTTCATCGGAAGCGACCGAAGCTGATACTGCTATGCTATGACTAACATCATTTTTTGGCCATTCGAAATCGTTTTGATGGGTTTTTGGGCATTTTCTATTTTTAGAAAAATTTAAAATTAAGAAAAAATTAGTTTCTTACAACCAGTGTTGTTAGGGTTCAATCCTTATGGTCTCCATTGGTAATTAATAGTAATGTAATGAGTTTTACATGTTGACATTGGTCTTTCCCATCGAGATAGATTCATTACGGGATTCTTGTGTTTTCTAGTCTCTCTTGTTGAAAACTTGTATTAACTCTCAAGCGAATTACGTGTTGGTTCAATGGAGCAGAGATATTTACATAATTGGATATTTTGTCTTAAATATGTAGTTTACTCTCAATTGAGTTAGTTCTATTTTAATTTATAGAGTAAACATCTGTCTGCTCCATATAGTTTACATGAATGGTTAAGTTTTCCTATCGAATCTAGCTATTCAATATGCATGGTTGTATGTGTTATGTGTTTACATGAATTTAAATATTCTTGTAGCATGCTTGATGATCTATTTGATATATTTTTTCTCAGTTAATAATGACTTCGTTCAATCCTCTCGCCTACATTTTAAAAAGAAAACAAGTTAGAGGGCCCGAATTATGTTCATTGGAAAAGAAATACGGATATTCTCCCTACTTCTTGAAGGGTATAATTTTTAGTGTTGGTTGAGGAATGTCTGGCGGCTGGAATGCCACCATGGACCAAATCAAAGCCTATGAAAAATGGGTTAAGGTTGATGAGATGACGCGATGTTACATTAACTTTGCCTCGATATGAATGTTTTGCAACATCGGCATCGAGTCCATGGAATATGCTTATGATATGCTTGAAAGTCTCAAAAAAGATGTTGGTAGCAGCAAAAATTCGTGGCACCAGCGAGACAGCCATGAAAGCCCTTTTGAACACTAAGATGGCTGAAGGTTCGTCCGTCGGGGACCATGTTCTTAAATGATTGGTCTTTGCAATGAGCTAAAATCCATGGAGCTAAGATTGATAAGGAATCTCAAGTTGAGATGATTACTGCGAGACTTTTGCACGGCCCAGGTTTTTCAACAATTTCGCTTGAACTATAACATGAACAAGATGGATGTTTGTCTCTAGAAAGATTGTTGAATGAGCTGCAAGCGGCTGAGTCCATTATCAAACAACAAACTCTTGTTGTGGCATTGAATGTTGAGAGAACTCCTTCTTCTTCTAAGCCGAAGGCGGATAAAAAGAAGAGACCTCGCAAGACATACGCAATTGCAAATGGTGGTGTGGCTAAGCCGAAAGGCAAGTGCTATCATTGCAAGAAACCTGGGCATCACAAGAAGCAATGTTCTGACTACCGGGCTAAATTGAACAAACAAGGTAATTCTTCATACTTAAATTTCATTGAAACTTGTTTAGCGGTTGTTTCTACTATGCTATGGGATGTAGATTTAAGTCCACTAATCATGTACGCACTTCTTTGCGGGGTTTTAGGAAACACGACGGCTAAGTGAGAATAAAATTTGTATTTTCAAGCAAATGGCGAACCCAGTACCGACCTTATCTTTAGGAGATATTAGTATTTCTTTTAGTAGTTCTAGAGTTTTAAATTTAAAAGATGTACTTGTGTACCTTCTATTAGAAGGAGGAATTTGCTTTTAGTTTAGAAATTGATGGATGCTGGTTATAATATATATTTTGGTAATAATTATGTTGTTATACAATTTAGCAAAATTTTATCTATATTGCCGCTAGAGTGCATGATCTATTTGTGCTTGAAACACCACCTAACTTGCTGCAACCAAAGGAACTAAATACCATTAATCTGCCAAATAAAATAAAATGTGTTTCTGAATTGAGTCAAACTTACTTATGACACTTGCATCTAGGTCATATAAATCTAAATAGAATTTCAAGGTTGGTCTTTGATGGACCTTTAGTTTATTGAAAGTGGAGGCACTTCCAACTTTGTGAATCTTTGTTTAGAAGGGAAATGACTAAAGACCTTTTCCTTCTAAAGGAAATAGAACTAAAGATAAGTTGGAATTAATTCACTCTCGATTTGTATGGTCCTATGAATATACAAGCAGAGGTGGTTTGAAGTATTTTGTGACCTTCCTGAGATAACTACTCTAAATATGGATATGTTTACTTGTTGCACCTTAAATCTGAATGCTTTGACAAGTTCAAAGAATTTAAGGAAGAAATGGAAAAGTGACATGATAAAAAAAATTAAATCATTATGATCTGATCGTGGTGGTAAATACCTCTCTTTTGATTTCAATAAATACTTATAAAATTATGGAATTACATCTCAATTATCTTCTCCGGGGAACACCACGGCAAAATGGTGTGGCGGAGAGAAGAAACGAACTCTTTTGGAAATGATAAGATCGATATTGAGTTATTGATTTGTCTTCTTCCTTTTGAGGAATATGCACTAGACACGACAAACTACATGTTGAACTTGGTTCCTTCATCAGTTCCATTAACTCGGTAGAATTGTAGTTTGGATGGCCAGTCTAAGACACATTCGGGTATGGGGTTGTCCACCCTACATGCTAATGGGAAAAGCGGTAAGTTGGAATCAGGGCGAAGTATTTGTTTCATTGGATATCCAAAGGGACGAAAGATGGTTTGTTTTATTGTCCTAAAGAAAAGAAGGTCATTACTACAATAAATGCCAAGTTTCCGGAAGAGGACTATTTAATAAACCATGTTCGAGGAAGTAAACTCGCTTTACGAAATTGAACAATGGAATAACAAATGATGTATCTCTCAGAACAAATCCTGGCTTAAGTATTGACATACCACTCCATTATCATAGTGGGAGAAATGTCAATAGGCAATGGGAGCGCAAGTGCAAGGTGAGACATCTCACTACCTCAAGATAGTGGGAGCAATGTTGACTGACCTGCACTTGTCGAGAAACTGTGCTTAAGGGAAGAAGTTACGTGATAATCGGAGATTTAATTCTTGAAAGTATGTTGTGGTTCCCTTTGTAAGATCGGATTAATGATCTTATAGTGAGTCGATAAATAGTGGGAGAGTTATTAGATGACCCATTCGATTTGCGCTCTTGAGAATCTTATGATAGAATCCCTGAAGGAGCCTATCCACGGAACCTTAGTTACCCGAAGCACTACAAGATGATCTTTGAAAAATGGATGAGTAAGCTATGAAATGAAATAGAGTCTATGTGTACTCCAATCAAGTCTCGGATCTTGTAGAACCACTGTGAAGTAAAACCCATTGGTTGTAGATGGATCTATAAAAAAGAGAGGGTGGATGGAAAGTGCAGACTTTTAAAGCAAGGCTTGTTGTGAAGGGTTTTACTCAAGAAAGTAATTGATTATGAGGGAAACCTTTTCGCCCCGTGGTCATGCTTAAATCCATCGAAATTCTCTTATCCATTGTTGTTCATTATGATTATGAGAACTGGCGGATGGATGTCAAGACAGCTTTTCTTAATGGAAGTCTTGATGAGTGAATATATATATGGCACAACCCGAGGAGGGTTGGAAAGTGGCAATGAACACATATTGTGTAAGATTTGAGAAAGATCCATTTGTGGGTTGAAACAGGCATCTAGGGCATGGAACACTTGTTTTGACAATTCGATTAAGGCTTTTGGTTTTGATCAATGTGAGAACGAGTCGTACATATATAAAAAGTGGGAGGGAGATAAAGTAGCATTTTTGATACGTAGCGTGGATGTTATTTCTCATAGGAAATAATGTGAGCATGTTGAAATCGGTCAAGAATTGGTTGTCCCTCGCGTTTCGATGAAAGACTTGAGTGACGACTCATATCCTTAGGATCAAGCTCATGCGAGATCACAAGCAAAGGACTCTGAGCTTGTCTCAAGCGCTTTATATTGATACAATTATTACCCGAGGTTTATCATGCAAAATTCCAAGGATTTCTTCCTTTTAGGCATGGAATTTCTCATTCCAGTATCGAGTCTCCTAAACGACTAACGAGATGGAGAGGATGAGGCGGATCCCTTATGCTTCTGCTATTGGGAGTGTCACTTATATGCTATGCTATGTACTAGACGACATCTGCTATGTTGTTGGCATGGTTAGAAGATATCAATCAAATCGGGAATGAACATTGGACTCCAGTTAAGCATATAATCAAGAGTATCGAAAGGACTAGGGATTATATGCTAGTTTTCCTCGGAATTGATACGGGTGCCCATTAGGTATACATATTGATTTTTAATTACGATAGAGATTCTAGAAAATTTACCTCGGGATGACACCTTAGGAGATGGAGCCCGTAGTTGGAGGAGTATCTAGCAATCATGTGTTCTTTGATTCCGCCATGGAAGCCGAGTATGTAGCTACCTCACGAGGCGTAAGGAGGCTGTTTGGCTTCGGAACTTCCTAAAAGAGCTTGGAGTGATTCCTTTAATTGAAGCACCAATTACACTTTATTGTGATAATAGTGATGCGGTTGCAAACTCAAAGGAACCACGAAGTCACAAAAGAAGTAAACACATTGAGAGAAAATATCACTTAATTCGGGACGCCAACTTTCGGAGAGGAGATGTGAAGGTTTTGAAGATTGCATCGGAGAACAATTTGGCGGACCCATTTACAAAGAGCTTTTCAATTGAAGTATTTTGATAAGCGTGTAGAAGGAATGAGCGTTAAAGTTGTAGGTGCATGGTTATGAGTCTAAGTGGGAGATTGTTAAGATATACTATTAACCATGAGGTTTAGTATCGTGTTATGTTTTAGTTTTATATAAAGACTTTTTTTTTTATTTATTTGATTGTAAAGTCTTGTTTTAAATGGAATTGATTTTGCATGTATGTCATTTACTTATATAGTAGATGGTTTAGTGTATAGAGTTTTCTTATACACGAAGGTGAAACCATCGGTTTTTATAAGTATAAAGTTTGTATATGTTCAAAATCTAAGATGAGAATTGGAAAAATTCATTGGTATAATTGTAGCACGGTATTATATATAATTTATCTTGATTATGGGAATGGTATTATTCCAACTTCTTGTGCTAGTACATTTTGTATGTATTGAGCGGACCAAGTAGAGAGCAGGTTTTTGTTCGACTTAGTAAAATAAATTCTCTGGATCATTAACTGTACTTATACTCTTAATGTTGATATAACTATTATGATCAATGTCATTTGCTTGTTATTTTTATCTGTCAAGGTGAAACTCTTTCGCGAGTTAAAATGCTCGATAGGTTACGGATGATGACAAATGATATTTGTGAAATGATGATTGGACCCGAGGAATTCGTGTCTCGACCTTGAGATTGATGATACCCTTTATAATTGCTTATAAGTTTTCATGTGAAAAACCATGCGAGTGGATTACGTATCCGTCCACCGGGAAATAAGTTAGCGTTTGAATAAGGATTAAATTGATCAATGAATAAATAATCAAAAATTTAATTCGATTGGTTAGTATACGCCAATCTTATCATGGGGAGTTAAATAAGAATTTAATGATTGATTTTGAAATTATACCGAGGTGCAATTACGGATTTTTAGTGGAATAATCGCGATTTATTATGGTGAGTTAAGTCATTCATTATTTCGAACTAATACTATAATTAGAAAGCCTCCCAAATTAAAGCCATGGTCCCACTGCTATGACTCATTAATTAAAAAACTTGAAAAGGAAAAGCACATTTTCTTGAAGTAGTAAAATCCTTACAAGATTTTGGACAACTTCATAAAAAGGTAAGTAGTACAAGTTTGGGTTTATACCCTTAAACGTGTGGGTTAACAAGGAAAGAAGGAATCACATATGTTTTGGGACTAGGATTTTAAGCCCTAAAAACGTGATTATAATGGTTTTTCCTTTTGAAAATTACACCTTTTACGGCGATTGCTTTCCCACAAGTATTCCCCACTTGGAAGTGTGAGATATAGTAGAAGGCTGAGACCTAGAGAAGCGAGTTGGACGCGTTGTGTGAAAGCTTCAAGAGGTTAGTATTTCATAATCTAACTCGTCGTTCTTATCTAGTGATTCATGTAAGATTGTTGATCCAATTTATGTTTGCTTCTGTTGCGCATGTTCTAACAGTGGCATCACGAGCGACTTACATCTACCTAGATAATTTAAAAAATTCATGGAAAAGATTGTTTTATGTATTATCTTTTTGGCATGAATACATAAATCGTATAATAGATGAAAACTAGTGTTTTATGATAAGTTTTGTGAAATAAAAAAGAATTTTCGAGGCAAGTGCTATCATTGCAAGAAACCTAGGCATCACAAAAACCAATGTTCGACTACTGGCTAAATTGAACAAATAAGGTATTTCTTCTTACTTAAGAAATATGCGTCAAAATTTGTTTAGCGGTTGTTTCATTCTATGGGAAGTAGATTCGGGAGCCACTAATCATGCACTTCTTTGCGGGGTTTCGGGAAAACACGATGGCTAAGTGAGAATAGAGTTTGTATTTTTTTTTCAAGCAAATGGCGAACCAACACTGGCCTTAGCTTTAGGAGATATTAGTATTTCTTTTAGTAGTTCTAGAGTTTTAAATTTAAAAGATGTTCTATATATACCTTCTATTAGAAGGAATTTGCTTTTAGTTTAGAAATTGATGGATGCGGTTATAATATATATTTTGGTAATAATTATTTGTTATCAATTTAACAAGAATTTTATCTATACTGCTTCTAGAGTGCATGATCTATTTTGCTTGAAACACCACTAACTAGCGCAACCAAAGGAACTAAATAACATTAATCTGCCAAATAAAAGAAAATGTGTTTCTGAATTGAGTCAAACTTACTTATGGCACTTTCATCTAGGTCATATAAATCTAAATAGAATTTCATGGTTGGTCTTTAATAGACCTTAGAGTTTATTGAAAGTGGAGAGCGCTTTGCCAACAGTGAATCACGTTTGAAAGGAAAAATGACTAAGAGACATTTTCATTAAGAAAATATAGAACTAAAGATAAGTTGGAGATTAATTCACTACGGTTTGTATGGTCCTATATACAAACGAAGAGGTAGTTTAGTATTTTGTGACCTTCACGAATGACTACTCTAAATATGGATATGTTTACACATTTTACCGTAAATTTGAATGCTTTGACAAGTTCAAGAATTTAAGGAAGAAATGAAACGACATGATAAAAATTAAATCATTATGATCTGATCGTGGTGGTAAATACCTTTCTACTTGAATTCAATAAATACTTATAAAATTGTGAATTTACATCTCAATTCTATCTGCTCCAGGAACACCACAACAAAATGGTGTGGCGGAGAGAAGAAACAAAACTCTTTTGGAAATGATAAGATCAATGTTAAGTAACTCAGATTTGTCTTCTTCCTTTTGGGAATATGCATTAGACACGACAAACTACATGTTGAACTTGGTTCCTTCCAAATCGGTTCCATTCCTCCAATAGGAGTGTGGGCTGGACGAAAGCCTAGTCTAAGAAACATTCGGGTATGGGGTTGTCCACCCCCGTGCTAAAGAAGCGTAAGTTGGAATCAGGGCCAGTATGTGTTTCGTTGGATATCCAAAAGGGATGAAAGATGGTTTGTTTTATTGTCCTAAAGAAAAGAAGGTCATTACTACAACAAATGTCAAGTTTATGGAAGAGGACTATTTAATAAGCCATGTTCAGTAAACTCGCTACGAGGGAATTGAACAATGGAATAACAAATGATGTATCTCAAGAACAAATCCCACAAGCGAGTATTTACATACAACTCCATTATTGTAGTGGGAGAAATGCCGATAGGCAATGGGAGGCGCAAGTGCAAGGTCGGACATCTCACTACCTCAAGATAGTGGGAGCAATGTTGACCGACTGCCTTTGTCGAGAAGCTATTAGCAGGGGAAGAAGTTCGTGATAATCAAGATTTAGTTCTCGAAAGTGATGTTGTGGTTCCCTTGTAAGATCAAATTAATGATTTTATAGTGAGTCGTCGTGATGGGAGAGTTATTAGATAACCCATTCGATTTGTGCTCTTGGAGAATCTTATGATAGAATCACACGAAGAGCCTAATATAGAACGCCCATAGTTACCCGGCTTACTACAAGATGATGCTAAAAAATGGATAGTCGCTATGAAATCTAAAATAAATTCTATGTACTCCAATCAAGTCTCGGATCTTGTAGAACCACTGCCAGTAAAACCCATTGGTTGTAGATGGATCTATAGAAAAGGGTAGATGGAGGAGTGCGGAACTTTTAAAGCAAGGCTTGTTGTGAAAGGGTTTACTCAAAAGAAAGGAATTGATTATGAGGAAACCTTTTTGCCAATGGTCATGCTTAAATCCATCAGAATTCTCTTATCCATTGTTGTTCATTATGATTATGAGATCTGGCACATGGATGTCAAGACAACTTTTCTTAATGGAAGTCTTGATGAGTGCATATATGGCACAACCCAGGAGGGTTAAAGTGGCAATGAGCACATATTGTGTAAGATGAAAGAATCCGTTTTATGGGTTGAAACGAGGCATCTAGGGCATGGAACACTTGTTTTGACAATAGACGATTAAGGCTTTTGGTTTTGATCAATGTGAGAACAGGTGTACATATATAAAAAAGTGGGAGGAGATAAAAGTAGCATTTTTGATACTATGCGTGGATGACATTTTACTCATAGGAAATAATGTGAGCATGTTGAAATCGGTCAAAGAGTGGTTGTCCTCGCGTTTCGATATGAAAGACTTGAGTGAAGCGACTCATATCCTTGGGATCAAGCTCATGCGAGATCACAAGCAAAGGATATTAGGCTTGTCTCAAGCATTTTTATATTATTCTGAGGTAATACCAGTTTATCATGCAAAATTCCAAGGTATTTCTTCGCTTTTAGGCATGGAATTTCTCTATCGGTATCGAGTCTCTAAAATGACTAACGAGATGGAGAGGATGAACGGATCCCTTATGCTTCTGCTGTTGGGAGTGTCACATATGCTATACTATGTACTAGACACGACATACGCTTTGTTGTTGGCATGGTTAGTAGACATCAGTCAAATCACAAGGAATGAACATTGGACTACAGTTAAGCATATAATCAAGTATTTGAAAAGGACTAGGGACTATATGCTAGTTTTCACTTAGGTGATCTGGTGCCCGTTGGGTAGCCATATTCAGATTTTTTAGTCTGATAGAGATTCTAGAAAATTTACCTCAGGATATGTGCTTACCTTAGGAGATGGAGCCATAAGTTGGAGGAGTATCAAGCAATCATGTGTTGCGGTTTCACCATGGAAGCCGAGTATGTAGCTACCTCTGAGGCAGCTAAGGAGACTGTTTGGCTTCGGAACTTCCTAAAGAGCTTGGAGTGATTCCTTCAATTCAAACACCAATTACACTTTATTGTGATAATAGTGGTGCGATTGCAAACTCAAAGGAACCACGAAGTCATAAAAAAGTAAACACATTGAGAGAAAATATCACTTAATTCGGGACACCAACTCAGAGAGGAGATGTGAAGGTTTTGAAGATTGCATTGGAGAACAATTTGGCGGACCCATTTACAAAGAACTTGTCATAGAAGTATTTTGATAAGCATGTAGAAGGAATGAGCGTTAAAGTTGTAGGTGCATGGTTATGAGTCTAAGTGGGAGATTGTTAGGATATACTATTAACCATGAGGTTTAGTATGGTGTTATGTTTCAGTTTTATATAAGACTTTCTTTTTATTTATTTGATTAATAAAGTCTTGTTTTAAATAGATTGATTTTGCATGTATGTCATTTACTTATATAGTAGATGGTTTAGTGTATAGAGTTTAGCTTATACACATAAGATTAACTCATCGGTTTTTATAATTATAAAGTTTGTATATATTCACAATCTAAGATGAGAATTGGATAAATTTATTGATATGATTGTAGCACGGTATTATATATAATTTATCTTGATTGTGGGAGTGGTATTCCAACTCTTGTGCTAGTACATTTTTGTATGTATTGAATGGACCAAGTAGAAGAGTTTTGTCGACTTGAAGTAAAATAAATTCTCTAGATCATTAAATGTACTTATACTCTTAATCTTGATATAACTATTATGATCAATGTCATTTGCTTTTTATTTTTATCTGTCAAAGGGTGAAACTCTTTCGCGAGTTAAAATGCTCTAGATAGGTTGGATGATGACAAATGATATTTGTGAAATGATAGTTAGTTGATGGAATCTATGTCGACCTTGATATTGATGATACCCCTTTTATAATTGCTCATAAGTTTTCATGTGAAAAACCCGCAGGGTGATTATGTATCCGTCATACTTCAAATAAGTTAGCGTTTGAATAAATGATTAAATTGATGATGAATTAAATAGTCGGAAATTTAATTCGATTGGTTTGTATCTGTAATCTTAATATGGAGAGTTAAATAAAAATTTAATGATTGATTTTGAAATTATACCGAGGAGTGCAATTATGGATTTTTTAGTGGAATAATCTGCAGCGATTTATTATGGTAGGTTAATTCATTCATTATTTTGAATTAATACCATAATTGGAAGCCTCACTAATTAAATGTTGTGGTCACTGCCATGCCCTCATTAATTAAAGAACTTGGAAAAGGAAGAAACCTGTTTTCTTGAAGTAAGTAAATCTTACAAGATTTTGGACAACTTCAATAAAAGGTAAGTAGTACACATTTTTGGGTTTCATACCCTTAAAAAACGTGTGGATTAACAAGGAAAGAAGGAATCCTATGCGTTTTGGGATTAGTGTTTTATGCCTAAAGAAAACGTGATTATAAATAGGATTTTTTCCTTTTTGAAAAATTACGACCTTTTCTGAGAAGCAGTACTTTCCCACTGATATTCCCCTCTCGGAGATTATTGAGGACATAGTAAAAGACTGCCAGAGACACGGAAATGAGTTGGACGCGTTGTGTGATAGCTTCAAGTTAGTATTTGTTAACTCGTCTATTTGTTATCTAGTGATTCATATAAGATTGTTGATCCTATTAATTCTTGCTTCCGCTCCATGTTCTAACAAAATTGCCATTTATTTGGTCCAATCTTCCCATTAATTCTTTAAATTCCACGCATTGTGTTAGCTTTAGACATAGCAAAGAATAACTTTCTTACATCCACTTGACTTTTGTGTGTATTTTTAAGAAAATTATTTTTGCCCATACCAAATAAGCATAATATTAAACTCTCGAGATATACTGCATCGGTAGCATTCCATGTATTTGTGTTTCTATCTGAACAAAACACACATTTCTCTTTCACCAAAAGCCTCTACGAAGCACTCAAAAAAATCAATTCCATGAAGCATCATTCTACGAGTCTATTGTAGCGTACGCAAGTGGTAATATACTTCCTACAAAAACCATCAATTATATTAAATTTATACAAATATTACCATATGATAAATAATTTAAAATGTCATGACGCATATCTCTAGGATCTAATGTATTAGAAATTAGCATAGTGCCCTTGTAAGTTGACTTTAAATATGTTCCGTCAATCACGGCTTTATGGGTAGGCAATACTCCCATCCACGGGCGTCGGCGCAACAAATACATACAAAAAAGGTCTTTCTCCGTCTTCTCAATCCTAATGGACCCGGGATAAGTATTCTGCAATTATATATGTGGTGTATGTGTGTGTATCTTGGTATATTAGTGTAGAACTTCCGGGCGAATCACCGCACAACCCATTTTTGTTTCTTTGCTCTTCATGCCTACATGTTAGTTAAGGAAGTCATTCATGTATTTTCTTAATGTATGTTGATATGTCTCTTAGGGTATATATTATTTTTGCACCAATATACTTATCCATTATCATTGCACCAACCACATTAGTTGTTGCTTGACGTTTTGAGTAAATCATATTTCTAAAATTACAAGTGTGTTTGTCACAGAATTTCCTAACTTGAAAGAGTCGAGAAGTATTCGAACTAGAAGCATTTAAAAACCAAGTATAATCATCCACAGGACATTCAAGGTAGTAACTATAGAGAATCAATAACAAAATTTTAGAACATATAATATATACAAATATATAGAACTAAATAATGGCAAATAAAAAATAAGAAAAATGTTACCCTTTGGCACATGATTTTTTTACAATGAATCTAAAGTGTTTATTAAATGTGAAGTGCCTCATAACTTGAAAGAGGTTTCTTATCCTTGATCACGATTTAAGGCAATATACGTGGATCGCTAATTATTTGAGGCCCTTCGTTGCTAACAATTTCCAATATCTCTGCAAGGAATAACAACACATTCTCGAAACACATTTGTTTGGTTAACTGGATTGATAGTATATGCTATATTACACCAAACACAACTAATTGTCCAACATTTTGTTCAACTGTGTGCATAACCCTATCTTTCGTTGTTATATAGAGAGGATATTTACAAAAGAAATCTTTGTTATAATTCCTTAAAGCTAAATATACTTGAACACCCATGTCATTGTATAATGTAATTGGTGAAATCCATCACCAAATATATTTAATCTCCATTTTCATTGTTAGATATTGTCTATAGACAGGTTGATCACTACAATCAATACATTAAAATCGGTGCTTGCGTATTACAAAATTATTTCGATCTGAAAATGCACATATCTCCACCTTACTAAAACTTAACAATTGAGACAACCAGAAAAAATATAGCTGATAATTTAATAAATAATTCAAAACTTATTTATAAACATATTTGTATTATAGTGAATGTGTATAAAGGTATTTGTATTGTTGTGGATACATGTGTTTATTATAGTGAAAGTCTATCTTTTGGAGAAAGTTAGGAGAAGTATCCCTATAGATAGGGTTCTCCTTCATTGTATTTTCATCCCATCAAGAGAAATAAAATTACTCTCATTCTACGTTTCTCTACAATATTCTTGTTCTTTTCTTTATTATTTCATAATAAAACTATTTAAATCAAAATAAATAGACACATAAAAAATTAATTAAAAGATTTAATGTTTTAAACTTAAAAATTAAAATATTAAAAAAACAAAAAAAACATGTAATTTAATTAAAATACAAAAATAAACACATAATTAAAAAAACATAAAAAATAATAGTAAAAAAAAGATTTAAGAAAAAGACAAAATTCCAGATTCAACTGACAAAATTAAAATAATATATTTAACAAACATTTATTCTATAAAATACAATTATAAAATATCATAAGATAAATTACAATTACACAATAAAATATATCATAATTTATACATTACTAAATTATATGAATTTAAATCAACAAACAATAAACTAAAAATTCAAAAAAAAAATTACAGTTTTCAGCTAAATTTTAAAATCAAATAAGTTTATAATTACCATGGAATAAATCAATGATTAACAGGATAACACATGCATCTTCATGTCAAAATTAAAATAAATAAAAAGGACCAAATTTTGATAAAAATTTATAACTACAATATCATTAAATGACCATAGTACTTACCTATTATAAACCAAAAATCAGGAAGAACATTGTCTCGTAGTTTTTCACTGCGCATATGTTTCTTCTAAAAATTAGTTAAAAATATAATTATACATAAAAATATTTATTGTGTATTATAACGTAAAAGCTGTAAATAAATTATCAAATTAAATTTTTTTAAAAATTGCCAATACAAATAAATAAATAAAATTATGCAAATATCCAGCTCTTCGTATTTCATAATCTATATTATATTACAAGCATGAGAGGCTAAAACCTAGAAATACAAAATTACCTAAATACCCTTATAACTAACTTAAATACTTTATTTATATTTAAAAAATAAGAAGCTTTATACGGGGATGTGATCCTTAGTGACAACTCTTCACAATTTTGGAATTCAAATAAATACAACTTGAATAGGCATATCAACTGAAATCACAAAATAAGAAAACAAATAGAAAGCCTAAATTCTATGAAGGCCATGAAAATTTAAAAAATTCAGTCATTCTTGTTCAATTTTTTTATATATAATAAAAAAAACTTTAGAATTAAATTAAAATAAAAAATTAAAAATATTTAGAATTTTAATGCTCCTAAGAAAATGTACCTTATTAAAAAATTATTAGATACAAACTCATATAAATGATGACAATTAAGAAAACACTATCATCAATATTGAAATGGACAGAACATGGAGGGAAATATCGAAGAATTAACGTAATTAAAAATCACATAAATTATACTTTGAGTTTTCAAATAGATTTATACTTCAAATTTATGCGTGCATCGATTAAGTTCAATAATATTGAATTTATGGTGCATTATAATTTTTTCAAAGTTTTAAATCATATTTCTCAAGAAATATTTATTTTACCCATTAACAAATGAAAACAAAGCACAAAAGATCTTTGCGGATAATATATTTTTTATTCATAATAATAAAATTAAATAAAAATTTTTGTAAACTTAACTAATTTTAATAATATTTAAAACTCAAAATTATAAATTTTTTCATATTATATCTTCTCTAAGTAGTTATATTCTTTAATTAATAATTATTTCGATAATTAAAGGGGTGGTGAATTTAAAAAACAATATTCAATGCGTGATGAAGTGAATGGTCGACTCAATTCCTACTTGAAAGTTAGCAATAATAAATCAAACACAAACGAAAAGTAAAGACAAAAAAAAATTATCATGGTTCGGATCACCCTTGTGGTGCCTAGTCGATCTTTTCTTGGGTATAAGGGTTTCCCTTTGGTACATTGGTGTCAATGGTTACAAGAGTAAGTTCACCCGATCTATGGTGAACAACGGTGACTTGTCTGACCTCTCCCTGTATATCTAGTTGACTATTTCTATCTTTTAATCTCACTAGTAATGCTTTTAAGATTACAATAGTGAAAGAAGCCGGGATTTTCGGTTTGATCCAAGTGAAGTTGTACGGAAAATTCTTGGTCTTGTATTTTAAAGGCTCTCGCCACAAGATCAATTCCTTTGGTCTTGGTTTACCGCTCATTAAGGGATAACCCAAGGAATTTTTTCTCCAATCATATCATACGGATAATATGTCGATTAGTGATAGGATCTTGATTTGATTTGAGAGAGACTTCTTCCTTTTGGATTGTCAGTGATTGAGGATGATTGATTTGGGGGTTGATTGCTTCCATATTTGACCTAATATCCGAGTTTGGAATATTCTCTTGAGAAGCAACTTGAATCTTGATTGGTTTCTATCTTTTGAGTCGATGCTTATACCATGCAGCGTCAATAATTTCCTTGATTTTCTCCTTTGTGCGAGATTTGAGTGTTGGTTATATCAAACATTGGCTTAACGCAACAATTTTGTCATCATTAAAATATTGAGTGCAACAATCCCCCTTTTTTTTATGATGACATAAATTTTGATATAGTTAGGGGGTACTTCCCGTTTAAGAGAGTCTTATTAAGGTTTGATCCCCACGGCTTGATGCTTTCTCCCCGAGTTGAGGAGTTACGTACTCAAGGTTCAAATCTTCGAATTTTGAGAGCATCGAGAATAACAAAAATTGTAACAAGAAAATTATAATAAGGCGTAAGCATAACATTTGACAATCACACAAGACAACACACACAAAGCATTATAAATTATTGATAATTTCATTTATAAAACTGAAAACATAATTCTCCCCTTCATCACAAAAAAGGGAACAAGCAAAATATAAGCTCACGAGGAAAGGGAGAGTAGGAGATAATAGAAGATCAAACACAACCAAGGAAATACTTGAGCGTATTGATGATACGCTCGGAAAAAACGATAGGACTTCTCGGTTTCGAGTGGACAAAGAGGAGTAGGAGTTTTTGAACGCGACCGCGAGTTCATTGTCAGAAACTTCAGCTCGAGCAGCGGCTGAGTCGACTTGGTGGAGAACTTTGTTGAAGATTTGACCCCTTCATATTGTATGAGAGTCCAGCGAGTCTTCGGGTTACGCAGCACTAGGGTAGGACATTCCAACATTTCATAGCCGCCCAGTTTCTTAACATCATTGATTTCAGTCATGAGAGAGGAGAGGACGAATCTGGAGGAGCCATCTACGGAGAACATTTAACGGCTTTCTATAGTGGAGAGCTTGGCTTTGGGCTTAAAACTTTCCTTCTTGACCATTTGGTTCTCATCAAGAATGTAAGCACGATCATTATAGGTAGAGTAGATTTCTTTCCTGGGAATGCGAGAGACATCTACACCCATAGCTTTGATAATTCGATTACAATCATCCATAGGGGAGAGCTGGTGTTGCCCACTTTGGTATCTTGATAACTTTCAACCATGTATCAGACCATTCGAACCACTCAATTTTACGCTTCTTCGAGAAGGCAATATACGACAAACACATCTCTTTTTGATGAGAGCTTAGAGATCCTTTTCGAGTAGTAGAGGTAGTTACAACAATGTGTACGATGATGCGATTCTCAGCCAGATGGAGCCCAGGGCCAAATCGAGGGTAGTACTATGCACTTCAACATTGTAGAGAGCTTTTGCTTCGTTGAGAGATACTTCAAAATCTTCGGGCCAACCACCGGTGAAGAAGGGAATGTTCCGGAGAGAAACAAGTATCCAAAGACTTTTCAAAGAGGGTTTTGGTCAAGACAATTCTAATGCCGAGAACAAGGGTTTTAAAGGGGTCACTATTTTCTTTTTGATTTTAAATTTGCATAAAACATGCATATGGGATCTTCGAATACTTCATTAGCACATCGAAGAAAGAGATTGTCTAACCCTTGAAAGGAGAAAGAGATGACTAATGGAGCGGTGAGAGGCTTCAAGTTGAGTAAGGTAGATAACTCTACCATGAGCAAGGGCGATTTTGGAAGGCCAAAAATTTTCTTTTTCGAGTATAGCTCCAAACTTTTGCATGTCTTCCAAGTCGAAAGATAGAGGAGAATCGGGCTTTTCTTCCTCAGAGAAGGGAACTTGGGAGGTTTTTACTAGAGTGGAGGAGGATTCTAGAGATTCTTGAGGAGGATGAGTCGGAAATTTCAACAGGGGATGGAGAAGAAGACGATCTCTTAAGATGTTTGCAGAGCGCAGTATTTAGAGGATTTCTCCATTTTGATGAGGAAGAAGGAAAGAGTACGAGAGAGAGAATTTAAAGGAGGAGAGGTAAAGGGAAAGAGGGAGGTGAAAAGGTGTGAAGTGAAAGGACAACATGCAGAGAGTCATAGCAATGATGACCTAGGGCGAACCGGCAGTTACAAATTAAAAACATATTAGTATTAAGCACATGCCAAAATAAGAAAATAAATTCAAAATAGATTAATTTAGGCGAGAAATATCACACATAATTTTCGGAGAAATTTCTTTTGAAGAGCGGGAAATAACACCAAGACTTTTCCTTAAAAATAGAACTGATTTTCCAAAAGGGGTTTAGTAAAAATATCGGCAGGCGGTTTCGGACTCAAAATTTTTAATAAAAGAAATCTCCATTTTTAACATGATCTCGAATAAAATGATATTTAATATATATTCTTTGCTCTAGAATGATGCATAGTATATTTTGAAAGATTAATAGCAGCGAATTGTTATCACACAAAATAGAGTTGCTTTCATAATTTAAATCATAGTCTAACAGCGATGTTTCATCTAGAGAAATTGTTCTCCACAGACTTCCAAGAACGGATATTACACCTCGTAGTAGATAGTGCTAAAGAGTTTTTTTCTTTGCCAGAAGTAGAGCTTCTCTAAGAAATTGACATGATCCACTAGTACTTTTTTGTCAGACTTGTCACCTGCAAAATCTACATCTGTGTAACCAATTAAATCAAAATTGTTAGAATAAGGATACCATAGACCATAATCTTTAGTTTCAATGAGATGCTGAATGATCCGTTTCACTTTATGATCAAGTGGAATTCTTTAGGAGTTGAGGCGAAATGAAAATGCGCCCTTGCACATACTAAACATGATGCAGTGGCGACTAAGTAGGTACAATAGTGATCATCATTCCTCTATAGATTTTTCATCCATACTCTTCCCATTTGAGTCGTTCTCCAAGAAGGTTGAGCGACTCATTGGGGTTCCAACGGCTTTTTCTTTATCCAGGGACCAAAAATTTGTAATCGGCTCCTTCGTGTACTTGGTTTGACTAATAAATGTTCCTTCACTCGGCCTGATGAATTTGAAGGCCTAAAAAGAATGTTATTTCTCCCATCATGCTCATTTCAAATTCTCTTGTTTCTCCTATCATTAAATACGCAAAATAATTGCATGAAGTAGCGTGAGGACTTTTAAATATAATATTATCTACATAAATTTGAATAATCAGAATAGTAGTAGAAGAATGTAGAATAAAAAGAGTATTATCGATTTTTCCTCTATGAAAATTGTTTCAATGAGAAAGGAGCTTAGACGCTCATACCAGGCTTTAGACTTATTTCAAACCATAGAGAGCATTAGAGAGTTTAAAAACATAGTAAGACAAGAAGGATTTTCAAAACTTGGTGGCTATTTGACAAAAACTTCTTCTTTTATAAGTCCATTTAAAAAAGTCACTTTGATCCATTTGGGAAGAGTTTAAATCGCTTGAAAACTGCATAGACTAATAAAAATATGAATAGATTCTAGTCTAGCAACAGGAGCAAAAAGTTTCATCATGAATCCAATACCTTATTCTTGAGAATACCCTTAGACGCTAACGACATTATTTTTGATTACCTTACCTTCTTACGTTTAATTTGTTTCAGAAGACCCACTTTGTACCAATAAGCGATGCATTTGTTGGCCTTGGAACGAGAGTCCAAATGTGACTTCTCTCAAACTGATCCAGCTCATCTTGCATAACTCTAAAGTCGGTGTTCGTCAATAAGAGCTTCATCAATTTTCTTTAATTTGATTTGAGACACCAATGCCGATGATGATTGATTTTGAGATATGATCTTTTACGTGGCGAGCATTTGGATTCCCAATGATAAAGTCATTTGGGTAGCTGTATTCATTTCTCCATTCTTTTGGAATATTTGGGACCTTAATTAGGCGGTTCTGTTCCTCTCGATTACATCTTCTTTGAGGGAGAAGCTTTGGGTATTTCAATGATGCTTTCTTCCTAAGAGACAATGAATCTTGAGGATTCTTGATGGTTTAAGTTTGTGAGATGATTGTACCATCTTCCCCTATATCATGCTCAATAAGAATTGTCGATGGGTTAGAGTTATTAAAAACAACATGAGCAGTCCTCAACAGTTAATGTAAGTTTATTGAAAACTCTAAAAGAGCGGCTCAGTGGTGCATATCCAAGGAAAATTCCTTCATCACTTCTAGGATCAAACTTACGGAGATTGTTCTTACCATTGTCGTGGATGGAACATTTGCATCCAAATAGATGAAAGTAACACATTTGGCTTCTTTCCTTTCCCGCAGTCGTATGGCGTCTTCTTTAGCAAAGGCCGGAATAAGAAATCGATTAGGATATGACATGCGGTTCTTACGGCCCATTTGATATGGTCGGGAAGATTTTTTTTCTATGAGCATTGTCTAGCTATTTCCTAAGTGAGAGATTTTTTTCGTTCGACGACTCCCGTTTGGCGAGTTCAAGGTGAAGAAAGTGCGGTATAGCCCTATTGATTACGAGAATTCCTCGAATAGCGATTTTCGAATTCCCTTCTATGATAATTGTGAATACATGAGATAAAGTATCCCTTTTCTTGTTGAACTCTTTTTTACGAAGGAAAATTTTGAAATTTGAAGGCCTCGTCTTTATGGGCTAAAACATGACCCGGGTGGTCGTGAGAAATCATCAATAATAAAAAATCATATTTATTACCACCAATGCTATGAGTTATGGTAGGGCCAAAAGATCCATATGAATAAGTTCAAGGAGTTTAGAAGTACTTACAATATCGTTTGACTTAAGAGGATGCAGTTTGCTTTTCCGGTTGGCATACATCACACATAGAGTTATTTGAGAAATTCAATTTAGGCAAGCCAATAAATATTTGTTAGCTTGGGAAATAGCTTGAGAAGGCATTACCTAGCTAGATCTAATTTAGAGAGCTTTTCAATGGTATGCATGCTAGCATGTCCCATCTATCTATGCCAGATACCTGGATCATTTGAGACAACTCAATTAAGTTACACGAGGGACCTATAGTGATTACACCTACACCAACCACCTCGCCTTTTGTGTTGTCACCAAATCTAATGTATCCTCCATCAATTCTTTTAACAGACCTAAAAAATTCTTTTTTTCCGGTCATGTGTCTAGAGCATCCGCTATTAATTACCCACATTTCCTTTTTATAGCTGCTTTTCGGTTTCTCCTGCAAAACAAGAAGATTATTTTCTCTTAGGTACCTAAGCTTTCTTAGGTCCTGGTAAGTTAGTAGAAGGGGCCTCATAGGCTGTTCCTTTTTTCTTCCAGACCCATTTGTCACGAGAACAGAATTTATAGTTAATGGACTTATGACCATGCTTCCCACATGTATAGCATATGGGTGAAGAAAAGGATTTAGCAGAGAGAAAGCTAGTCGATACCTTTGAAGAAAAATGTGATCTATTGGAGTTGACTGAGCTGTGACTAGGCGATTTTTTGATGCTGTTTAATTGCATCTTGACATCACCTAGCTCTTCTTCAAGAAAGTCTACTTCAATTTGAGTTGCTTTAAGAAGAATTTTCCAGTCCTTCTTTTCCTTGGAAAGTTTACTATATTTATCAATAAGTTTCTGTAGTTCATCTGTGACAAGATCCAGAGAGTCCTGAAGTACTTGACACTTATTACAGAGATTTGATCTTACCTCTCTTGATCCTGCAAGAGCCATAAAGCATATATTGGCAGCTTCTTCTACTTCTTCGTCAGAGACATCTTCATCACTCCATGCTCCCATAGATTTTCTGCTCCTACGAGAGTTCCTTTTTCTTCAATTCAGGACATTTTTTCCTTGTGTGTCCAGGTTTTCCTCAATGATAGCATCGATCTTCAATTTTTTCATTGTTGCGATATCCAGATTGGGGCTTCTGCCGTCTCTGGTGAAGGGTGTGTCTAACTCCTCTGTTGATTAAATCCAATCTCTCACTATCTTCTTCTTATTCCTCCTTCTCATTCTCATTTTGTACCTCATTGAAAGCTACTATTTTTTTCTTTTCATCTTTGGAATATCTGTTGAGATGATTTTGCTCATAGGCCATCAGATTTCCTCTGAGTTCATCATAAGACAGTTTTTCCATGTCTCCGTCTTCAAGGATTATAGCTTTAGTTTCCCAGGCTTTAGGAATACTTCTAAGGAGTTTTCGAACTTGTATACATTTTGAGTACACCATGCTAAGTGATTTCAATTCTCCAACAATCTTGCTGAATCTCGAGAACATAGATTCAATGTTTTCTTCATTTATCATCTTGAACAATTTTTATTCGTTCACTAGTGCATTAATCCTTGCCTCTTTCACTTTCATGGTGCCTTCGTAGGTTACCTCAAGATTATCCCACATCTCCTTTGCAGCATCGCAGGTTGAGATATTATCGTATTCAGTTCCACTCACTGCATAATAAAGCATACTAATAGCTATAGAATTAGTTTGAATTGCCTCATGTTTTTCAGGAGTGAATGAGAAGGTTTCTAGATCAGCTTTGGTAGGATACGATATTCCAGAAATGGGCTTTGGACCTTTCTTGATTACGATCCAGGGTTGAAAGTCATTTGCTTGGACAAAGATCTTGAAATGTTCCTTTCAGTGAGAGTAGTGTTGTCCATTAAAATACGGAGGTCTTGATGAGAAGTGTCCATCCTGAAGAATTGCACCCAGAATTTGATATGTTGCCATCTGATCTTTTTCTCACTTTGCGGTTAAGCAATTTTAAGTGAGACCTGATCTGATACTAATTGATAATTAAAGAGGGGTGAATTTTAAAAATAATATTGAGTCGACTGTTGAAGTGAATGAGTCGACTCAATTCCTGCAGAAAAGGTTAGCAATAATAAATCAAACACAAACCAGGAAAGTAAAGACACAAAATATTTATCCTGGTTCGGACACCCTTGTGGTGCCTAGTCCACTCCCATTGGGTTGCAAAGGTTTCCTTTTGAGTTGTTGAATTTGTCAATAGTTACAAGAGTAGGTTCACCAATCTATGGTAAACAACAGTGAACTTGATACAGCCTTTCCCTGTATATCTAGCTAATTATTTCTATCTTATAATCTCACTAGTAATTCTTTTAGGACTACAATGATTGAATAAGAACATAATTGTCAGTTTTGATCAAGTGAAGTTGTACAGGAAATTTGTCTTCAGTCTTCATATTTAAAGGCTCTCGCAATAAGATCAATTCCTTTGATCTTGTTTTACCTCTCATTAAGGAATAACCCAAGAGATTTTTCCTCGAATTATATCCTCTGGATAATATGTCGGTTAGTGATAGGATCCTTGATTGATTTGAAAGAGACTTATTCCTTTTGGATCGTCAGTGATTGAGGCTGATTGATTTGGGAGTTGATTGCTTCCATATTCGATCCGTATATCCGACTGGAATATTCCTTGAGAAGTGGTACTGAATCTTGATTAGTTTCTTCCTTTTGGAATAGATCTTCCTCCCATAAGAATCATGATAAGTTCCTTGATTTTCTCCTTTGTGCGAGATTTAAGTCAATTGGTTATATCCAATGTTGGCTAAACCTGCAGCAATTTTTTCATCATTGAAATATATGAGTGCAACAATTTCTATGAATAAAAAAGTATTTGATTGTTAGGAAAGAATTTTAAAAAAAAATTAGTTATCTATATCATTTTATTAGAAGTAGAAATTTTAAAACTTAAAAATTAAATTACTAAAATACTTTTGTTATTATTTATCTTAATATTCTATTTAGTTTTTTTAAAATCCTACCAACAAATCATAATAGGTAAATCTTATACACTTAATTGATTGACTATTTGAACTTTTACCTTATTAGTGAGAGTTTAATTTCTCATCTTGTAATCCGCTTCCCCTGCCCATTTTAAAAAAATACATAAAGCGGAAACATATTAAGAAGAAACACCTTAATTCTAAGTAACTCTTCCAATAGTTATAAAAAGATTAACAAAATAGTGCTTGTCTCTCGGCTATGAAGAGAAACAAAGAAGTAACAATACACTTTAACCTATGTAGTTGTTTGCGTAGATATTCTGCAATTTACAGATAAAAAGGTACTATTGAAATTTCAAAATTGATGAGAAATACCAGTTAACATATGTAGTTATTTGCATTTCAAATTAATATTGTTATTATTTGTTTTATTTTTCTTTTGGCATATTTCATTTTTTGCACAGTGTTGCATTTTAAATTAGCGCTTGTATCTCAAGTCCCAAAATAGATAATCTGAATTAAGTATCTAATATGACTTAAAAGATCTTTAAGAAGTAATATGCTATAGATAAAGATCATGATTGCTAGTATAGATAACAGATGTGAAAATTTATTGGGTGTGTATTCCGCATGAAGGAAAAAAAATATTTTTTATGGAAAAAGTTTCTTTGAAAAATAAGAGGATTTCTTATTTATTTTTTGTGTTTGATATCTAAGAAAAAAATATTATCCTAAAAGCATTTGTATATAATCTAGACAAATAGTATGAGATGTTGAGGTAGGAGGTGTGGGGATGAAGGTTAGGTGATGAGGTGAAAATGAGGTGTGTTGGAATGTTGGAATGATACAATCAATGTGGAATG
>JACEIK010001767.1:45266-57958 GCA_018107945.1 Datura stramonium | reverse complement strand
GCGTGAACATATATTGTAAGCTCTTATGGTCTGTACATACATCCACGTGGACCCCATACAAATAATGTCGCCATCTTCAAGGCGAATACCACTATGGCCAATTCAAGATCATGGGTCGGGTAATTCTTCTCATGAACTTTCAACTGTCTAGAGGCGTATGCTATAACTTTCCTGTGTTGTATCAACACACACCCAAGTCAGATCCTTGAAGCATCACAATACACCATGAGCCTATCGGTACCTTCTGGTAGAGTTAACACCGGTGCTGAAGTAAGTCGAGCCTTCAACTCTTGGAAGCTCTTCTCACAAGCCTCCGACCATTGGAACGTCACCTTCTTCTAAGTCAATTTGGTCAAAGGTGCTACAATATATGAGAAACCCTCAACAAATCTTCGATAATAGCTAGCTATACCCAAGAAACTTCGAATATCTGAAGGATTCACCGGTCTAGGCCAATTCTTTACCGCTTCTATTTTATGAGAATCCACATTTATGCCTCACTTGATACCACATGGCCAAAAATGCTATGGAGTTTAACCAAAACTCGCACTTGCTGAATTTGGCATATAATTGACGATCCTTGAGAGTCTAAAGCACTACTCTCAAATGAGCGGCATGCTCCTCCTCGCTCCGAGAGTATATCAAGATGTCATCAATAAACACAATCACGAACATGTCTAGGTGTGGCTTGAACACCTTGTTCATCAAGTCCATAAAAGCTACAAGAGCATTCGTTAGTCCAAAAGATATAACTACAAACTCATAATGACCATACCGCATCCTGAAGTCTGTCTTCGGGATGTCACTCTCCCGAACCCTGAGCTGGTGATACCCGGACCTGAGATCTTTGAGAAACACTTGGCACCTTGAAGATGGTCAAATAAATCATCAATCCTGGGTAAAGGATACCTATTTTTGACGGTGACTTTGTTCAATTGCCGATAATCAATTCACATGCGAAGAGAACCATCTTTCTTTCGGACAAAGAGAACTAGTGCATCCCATGGGGACTTGCTCAGTCTAATGAAACCCTTATCTAACAAGTCCTTCAACTACTCTTTCAACTCTTTTAGCTCGACTGGAGCCATTCTTTAGGAAGGAATAGATATAGGCTGCGTGTTGGGAAGAAGTTCAATACCAAAATCGATCTCCCGCTCGGGAGGGATTTACGGTAAATCATCTGGAAAGACCTATGGATACTCATGTACTACTGGGAATGAATGGATAGTTGGGGTCTCAGATTCAACATGCTTAACCCTAACTAGATGGTACACATAACCCTTAGAAATCATCTTCCTAGCCTTAAGGTAGAAAATGAAATGACCTACAGGCACAACTGAACTACTCTTCCATTTTAAGACTGGCTTACCCGAAAATCTAAACTCTACTGCCTAAGTTCTACAATTAACTGAAGCATAACATGCAAATAACAAATCCATGCTGAGAATAACATCAAAATCGGTCATGGATAACTCTATCAAATCTGCTGAGGTGACCATCTGAAGAACTGAGACTGGGAAATCTCTATACACCTGTCTAGCTATAACTGAGTCACCTACTGGAGTAGAAACTGAGAAGGGTTCTGACAAGACTTCGGGACTGACTCCAAAGCTGCTGTCCACATAAGGTGTCACAAAAGACAAGGTAGCCCCCGGATCCAACAAAGCATAAACATCAATATGAAAAACTTGTAACATACCAGTGACCACATCTCGGGAGACCTCCTGCTCCTGGCTGGATGACAAGGCATAGAATCTGTTCTGACGTTGACCGCCACCTGTGCTAGTAGATGCTCCCTGATGTGATAAGTGTGTGGGAGGGGCTGCAGAACTAGAAGCTGGTCCTCGACCTCCATCATGATTTTGCCTCGCTACTAGGCAATATCTAAGCATGTGTTTGGGCTTCCCACACCCGAAACGAGCACCTGTACCTGCTAGACATTGACCCGTATGACCCCGACCACACCTACAGCAAACTAGAACACTAGAATCTATGGGTCTGCTTCTCTGACCCCTAGAGCCTGATGCTCTTCCCCTTTGATCATGCCTCGGACTGGATGGCACACTCAATGCTGAAGATGCTGGGGCTGACGATCTCTGGTGGGTCTACTGTCGGTGCCCACCTCCTAACCTCGGCTGTGAGAACCTGTGATCATTGGTCCTGGCCCTCTTGGCCTCCCTCTCTCTTAGATATGTCGCCTCCATCTGTTGGGCATACAAGAATATCTCAGGGAAATCCATATCTTGATGGAGCCTAGTGGTCCTGCAATCCTTGTCCAAATAGCCTGCTACTCTATGGACGAACCTACTCACCCGCGCCCTCTGATCAGCTACCAACTCTGGGGTGTATTTCGATAGGCGAGTGAATTCAAGGGCATACTCTTGCACCATCATCCTTCCTTGCTTCAGATTTATGAACTCAGCTACCTTCATCTCCCTCATCTCACGAGGGAAGAACCAATCTAAGAATGCAACATGAAACTCTTCCCAAGTGACAAGGCCTGCTCCAACGACCCTTCTATCCTTCCATTGGCAAAATTAGATATGCGCGACCCGTTTCAACTGGTATAAGACCAACTCTGTGCACCCAAACCCATTCACCCCCATGACTTAGGTGATCTTCACTATCTCATCTATGAACTCGTGCGGGTCCTCATTCACTTTTGACCCAAGGAACTCTAGAGGATTCATCCTCAAGAAGTATCGAACTCAAGCCGCCCTTGCATTTCCATTTTTCAGAACATGCACAACAGCCTACTAATTGACCTAAGCGGTCAAGGCCTGTGCAAGTATCTGAATAGCTGCCCGAAACTCAGCATGAGCAACTAACTCCGATGCCTAGTGCTCTTGAACTGGTGGGGCCTACTGGTGCCCATTTCCACTGCCATCCTCGTGGCTTTCACCATTCCCATTCCTTCTACCATTCATTTTTCGGGGAGACATGATTCTGCAATCGTGAATAGCACAAATTAGAAGGACAGGGAGAACTTTTATCGCACGACATAGATCATGAAAGAAGGGAACACTTCCTAAATGTCTCATAGCCTCTTCATCATAAGTGTGGTGTGCGTCACACTCATGAAAAATACTCTACTTAAAGAGGCTTTCAGACACCCTAGGACACTTAAAACCTATGGCTCTTATACCAAGTTTGTCATGACTCGAATGGAGGCCTAGATCGCAACACGGGACAAGGAACCCCGAGAGACCCCAAGTCAACCCATGGCATAAGCATACATCTAACTCGATCAATGAAATTGAATAATCAACAATATAATCATAACATAACATCAGAATTCACAATCCGAAGCTGATTACATACATATGTATGAAAAGCCTCTAAACATGACGAGTTGCTGGAACAAGATCCCCAACTAACTCAACAAGCTGAAACTGAAAATACATAAGGAAATCTTAGTAGTCTAGTCCTCGGGAGATGAGGACTCACCAACAATTCAAAGGCTAACTCTGATAAGCTAACTACGAACGGGGATGGACCTCAGAGTCGGGTCCTATATCATGAAATGATACAACATAGAGTATGCGGTCAATACGTGGAATGTACTAAGTATGAAAGGTAAGTAAACCTCTTAAGTAAATAAAATCATTTAAGACAATGCATAATGTAAACATGAACATCAAGAATCTGAGAATAGGGCTTTCATGCATTCTATCTGAAATCATGATCTCATCATAACATAACATATCATATCATATCATAACATAATCGATTGACTCAAACCTGAAATATGATATTTATAAGTAAAGTTGAACATTGAGTCAAACCTACTTTAGAACATGCTTACATATGTAAATCTCATGAGTAATGAACATGCATATCTGAAATCATGAGGAACAATAGGAGACTCGTCTTTTAATCAACATACCACGATAGAACTTACATGGTCCCAACTATCACACTCAAGTGGGTAGAGCCGTCAAAGCCTTACTGGGGCTAGGGATGATGCAATGGTATCGATATCAAGTTGAAGGCCTATTCGGGCAGGAGAAGCTCACAAGGGAGGTCCCAAAGTCATAATGTATAAACCTACGTTGGCGCGTAGTTCTGAGGCATAGGGTGATTAACTCTTAGCAACACTACTTCCAAAAACATGCATATGCTCTACATCATTATTCAACGAAGCTCAATATCGTCTATTGACGAAGCTCATAAATCAAATACATCTCAAAGAAAAAATCATGCATAAGAGAAGCTATAACTCAAACCGTATCACAAGCTGAAAGATAATTGAGAGTTTTCGCTCCAAAACCATATGGTAAGCTATGCATATGAAAAAATTTAACTCAAACATACCACAAGCTAAAAATATAAGTGGGAGCCTTCGCTCTAAAACCATGTGGTAAGCTTAATTCGGAAAATCATCAATCATACTTTAAACATGTGGGCATTGCCCAAAGCTTTGTCATTCCTGAAAATACTCAATTCATATTGAAAACATGATTTTAAACATGGGTATCTTGAAAAAATACTTTTAATCATAATATCTCATCATCCTCATACATTCATCACAAATCTCATCTTTAATGAATTTCTCATCAATGGGCTTTTTCATTCATAAAGCTATAAACATGATTTTTAATTGAAAACATTATAAAACTCGCTCGTGCTTCATAATTCAACAGTAGAAATGTATTTAAATCATACCCATGTTAATAATTAGAAAATTCGTGCATTAGGTTAAAACCCCATAGACTAGTCATAGATCATTCATGATTTAGAGAGGGATTGGACATGGGTGTGAAAAGAATCACCCATTCATAACCCTACATACCTGTTGGTAGCTAATTCTTACACTTCTTTGAATGCCCAATAGGAAATTAAAGAGAAACTAATGGATGCTAGGCTTGATCACCCTCTCTAGTCTTCTACCTTGCATACATGGATGAATGAGGCCTAAAATGAACTTAACCCCTTTAAAAGCCACTATTCATAACTCAAAACGATGTAGTTTAGGCCTTAGAAGCTTAGAAATTATAGAAAAGCCCTTACTGAATTCGCAGAAAATAACTGTTAGGTGGTCCCAACAAGGGACCTAACAACTCGTGGTCAAGGGTCACGACTCGTGGCATGATCCGTTTAGTACACTGCTCATCTGATCACCTGGGCTCATCACGGGCAACCTCACGACTCGTTACTGGTGACCATAACTCGTGGTCACCATCCGTTATGTACACTGCCTCCATGCCAATTATTTTCTCAACTAGCTGACCACAACCCTCCCCACGAATTGTGGGGACTGACAATGACTCGTGGGGTCCTTCCATTGAGTACACTACCCTTCTTCCTTCTCTTTTCCTTTTCACCCACCCCACGACTAACCCAACGACTCGTGGGGCCTAACCATGAGACGTGGTCATGCCCGTGGGGTCTCATTTCTCAAGTTTCACACTAAATCTCTAGGCCTCCCCACGAGTCACATAACGACTCATGGGCTACTCTCACTAATCTCCTCATGATTCATTTTAAGTTTGATGCCAAATTTTAACTTTTTTTCCATTTCAACTCCTGGGTCTGATCTTTGGACTTCCAGGGTATAACAATCCTCTTCCTAGGATTCATGATTTGTTTGACCAGCTTCAGGATGCTAAGTGCTTTTTGAAGATAGATCTCAGATCTGGATACCATCAGCTCAGGGTTCAGGAGAGTGACATTCCGAAGACAGCCTTCCGAACTCGATATGGTCATTATGAGTTTGTAGTTACGTCTTTTGGACTAATGAATGCTCCTGCAACTTTTATGGATTTGATGAACAGGGTGTTCAAGTCGTATTTGGATGCATTCGTGATTGTGTTCATAGATGACATTCTTATATACTCTGGAGCGAGGAGGAGCATGCCGCTCATTTAAGGGTGGTGCTATAGACCCTCAAGGATCGCTAGTTGTATGCTAAATTCAGTAAATATGAGTTTTGGTTGAACTCAGTGGCATTTTTGGATCATGTGGTGTCAAGTGAGGGTGTACATGTAGACTTTCAAAAGATAGAGACAGTAAAGAATTGGCCCAGACCGATGATTCCTTCGGATATCAGGAGTTTCTTAGGTTTAGTAGGGTATTATCGGAGATTTATTGAGGGGTTTTCATCCATTGCAGCCTCATTGACAAAATTGACCCAGAAGAAGGTGAAGTTTCAATGGTTGGAGGCTTCTGAGCAGAGCTTTAAAGAGTTGAAGACTCGACTCACATTAGCACCTGTGTTAACCCTACCCAAGGGTACCGATGGGTTTGTGGTATATTGTGATGCTTTGAGGATCGGTCTTGGTTGTGTATTGATGCAGCAAGGTAAAGTTATAGCCTATGCTTCCAGGCAGCTAAAAGTTCATGAAAAGAACTATCTGACTCACGACCTCGAATTGGCAGTGGTAGTATTTGCCTTGAAGATATGGAGACACTATTTGTACGGGGTCCATATGGTGTATTTATGGATCACAAGATCCTACAACATGTGTTTACCTAGAAGGACCTAAATCTGTGTCAAAGAAATTGGTTGGAGCTACTCAAGGATTATGATATGAGTGTCCTTTACCATTGGGGTAAGGCTAATGTAGTAGCAGACGCACTTAGTAGACTCTTTATGGAGAGTGTGTCCCATGTAGAAGAGGGGAGGAAGGAGCTGGTGAAGGATGTGCATCGACTTGCACGGTTGGGAGTTCATTTGGTTGATTCGACCGACGGTAGTGTTATTGTTCAGAATGGGTCAGAATCATCCTTGGTGACCGATGTTAAAGCTAGGAAAGATGAAGATCCTATTTTGGTGAAACTAAAGGAAGTCGTTCAGAATCAGAAGGTAGCGGTCCTCTCCAAAGAGGGAGATGGTGTGCTTCGATACCAGGGTCGTTTGTGTGTTTCGAATGTTGATGATTTGAGGATCGAATGTTGCATGAGACTCATGGTTCTAGATAGAGGATTATGCCAAACTATACATTCGAGAGCTAGTTCGGTTGCATGGAGTGCCCTTGTCCATCATATAAGACAGAGGTACTCAATTTACTTCCCAGTCTTGGAGATCATTTCAAAAGGGACTTGGTACTCAAGTCAAGCTTAGCACAGTGTTTCATCCGCAAATGGATAGTTAGGCGGAGCAGACTATTCAGACTCTTGAGGATATGTTGAGAGCCTGTGTTATTGACTTCAAGGTTAGTTGACATGATCATTTGCCTCTCATTGAGTTTTCATATAACAACAACTACCATTCCTGCATTTAGATGGCTCCATTTGAGGCTCTCTATGGGCAAAGATGTAGATCACCTATTGGCTGGTTTGAAGTCGGTGAAATTGCGATGATAGGACTATATTCAGTCCATGAGGCTATGGAGAAATTTCAGCTCATACGGGACAAGTTGAAAATAGCTCAGAGTTGCCAAAAGTCCTATGCAGATGTGAGAAGGAGAGAACTTGAGTTTGAAGTCGATGATCGGGTGTTTTTGAAGGTATCTCCCATCAAGGGAGTGATGAGATTCGAAAAGAAAGGAAAACTCAGTCCTTGTTATGTTGGCTCGTACCAGATTGTGAAACAGGTTGGCAAGGTAGCATATGAGTTGGAGTTGCCCTCAGAATTAGCTTCAGTCCATCCAATTTTCCATGTATCGCTCTTAAAGAAGTGTTTGGATAACCCAGCTCTAGTCGTTTCGGTGGACAGTGTCGGTGTGAAAGACAGCCTTAGTTATGAAGAGGTTCCGGTGGAAATATTGGACCATCAGTTTCGAAGTCTACGAAACAAAGAAGTAGCTTCAGTTAAATTTTTATAGAGGAATCAGCATGTTGAGGAAGCTACATGGGAAGATGCAGCAGATATGATGGCTAAATACCCACATCTATTCCCTTCCGGATTATTTCCAGCTTGAGGTATCAGTTTTTGCCCTAAAACTCTATTCAGTTTTATGTCAGTTTATGTGTCCCAGTTTCTTTCATGTCAATGCATGTATATATGATTCGTGAATTCAGTTCAGTCATGTAGTTTAGTTTCGAGGCAGTCATTCCATCAGTTTTCAGCTTATATGATCAGTATTTGAATATGATGATTGCATTTCCCTGCTTTTATGTATGTTTTCTCACATTTGAGGACAAATGTTCCCAAGGGGGAGATATTGTAATGCCCCAAAAACCCTAAGATCAAATTCGGGAATTAAAATGAGAAAAAAGGATTTTATGCACCAGGTCAAAGAACAAGTCGTCCGATGACCCTTCAAGATGACCACGAGTCGTTAAGTGACCTGTGGTGAGGAGTTTGACTTAATTTGGAAATTTTAAGTTTGGGGTGACCATGGGTGTGACCACGAGTCGTGGTCAGCCCCACGACTCATTAAGTGAACCATGGTCAAGGTTGATGGAAGGAAGAGTAAAGATAGGCAGTGTACCTAACGGGTTGGTCACCACGATTTGTTGGGTACACCACGAGTCGTGTTGTCCCCCGTGGTGATCCTAGGTGAATTCTTGGCAGTGCAATGGACGGGAGGTGACCACGAGTTGTGGTCACCAATGAAGAATCGTTAGGTGCCTCGTGGTGGCAATCTAGAGATAATTTCCAGTAGAGGCAACGGACGCAGACCACGAGTCGTGGCCAAGGACGACGACTCGTCCAGTCACTCGTTGGGACTGGCAGTCTATTTTTCCCTGTGAATTTAGTAAGGGATTTTAAATAATTTCTATGATCCTAAGACCTAAACTATGTCATTTTAAGCTTTGAATAGTGAGTTTTAAGAAGGGTAAGTTCATTCTAAGTCATTCCTAATTAATGCATGCAAGTTTAGAAATCTAGAGGGGTGATCAAGCTCAATCTCTCAAGGTTCTTCCCCAATTATTCCTTGGGAAATCAGAGAAGTTGTAGGATCAAATTCTCTTAGGTATGAAAAGTTATGAATGGATGAAATTATTCACACCCATGGCCAATCCCTCTCTAATTCATAAAAATCTACATGTTGATTTTATGGGATTTTTACCTAATGCATGAACTTCCTAATTTTCTATCATGGGTACGATCTAAGTATGTTTCTATTGTTGAATTATGATTCATGGGCAAGTTTTACAATATTTTCAATTATAAATCATGTTTTCAAGTTTTATAAATTATGATGCCCATCCATGAAAAGTTCATAAAAGTTGATATCTATGATGTATTTTCAAGTATGATGAGATATGTATGAGAAAAATATGTTTTCAAGTTACCCATATATTTGATCATGTTTTCAAGTGAATCAAGTATTTTCAAGCATGTTTAAGTATTGGGCAAGCCCATATGTTCAAGTACGATTTTGATTTCAAGAATTAGCTTACCACATGGTTTTGGAGTCAAGACTCCCATTATTTTCAGCTTGTGGTATAGTTTGAGCAAGGGATCCTCATGTATGATTTCAGATTTTATATGTATATGATTATTCAGCTTCGTCACTAGAAGATGGTCAGCTTCATTGAAGAATGATGGAGAGCATATGCATGTTTTTTTGGGAATAGTTTTTAACATCGAGTAGGCTAAGAGTCAGTCAACCCTATGCCTCAAAACTACGAGCACGCGTAGGTATGTTCAGATTATTCGGGACTCCTTTGTGAGCTTTCCCTTGCCCCAAGGGGCCTTCAGCTTGATACTGATATCATGGTAGCATCTTTAAGCCTGGCAAGGCTTTAGACGGCTCTGCCCACTTGAGTGTAATAGTAAGGACCACATAAGCTCTATCGTGGTAATGTCGGTTATAAAACGAGTCTCTCATTATTCCTCATGATTGCAGTTATGCATGTACATCAGTCATGATATTATGTTTTCAGCAGGTTTGACCCAATATTCAGTTTTACTTATGATTATCATATTTCAGCTTTGGGTCATTCGATTCAGTTATGATGTTAAGTTATTCAGATCATGATTTCAGAAAATGCATGCAAGCCTTACTCTCAAGATCTTATCTCGATTATGTTTTATGAAATGCATTATTACTGATTTTACTTACTTAAGTTATTTTACTTACCTTGCATACTCGGTATATTCTACGTACTGATCGCATACTCTATGCATTATCATTTTATGATACAGACTCCGATATTTAAACTCAGCCTCGTCGCTAGCCAGCCTTCCAGAGTAGCATATTCAGTCTCAGTTGGTGAGTCCTCATCTCCCGAGGACCATTCCTTATCAGTTATCTTTACATTTTTAGTTTCAGACTTAGAGAGTTAGTTGGGGTCTTGTCCCATCAACTCATCAAAAGTAGAAGCTTTTCAGACATATAGAATGTACTCAGCTTCAGACTCGTGTTGTATGTTCTGATGTTATGCTATGTTCAGACTTCCGCTATATTTATTATGATTGATCTTCCATTTTTATTGATAGAGTTAGATGTTATGTTCATGCCATGGTTCAACTTGGAGTCTCTTGAGGTCCATGTCCCGTGTCTCGATTCGGACCTATGTTCGGGTCGTTACACCAACGGGTCACACAACGAGTCGTTAGTTAATAACACGACCCGTTGGGACTAGTCGTTGTTCTTGGGCCTAAAACTTGGGCTTACTGGAATGGGACCATGGGAGGATACCACAACTCGTTGGGAAAACCAATGGGTCGTTGGTACCTCTCATTGTCACTGGTAGGGAAATTTGGGTCTTAAGACAACGGGCAAGGCAACAGCTCATTAGTAGAACCAACGGGTCATTGCATCGACTCGTGGTCAACATTGTTAGGACCTGGGACTTGGTTACGAGTGGCAGCAACGACTCGTTGGTAGGAACCACGAGTCGTTAGTTTCACTCATTGTTTCTGGGAGATGTCAGGTAGGTTTCTAAACTTGGGATACAACAGATGACAGGACGGCTCATTTCTTCTTCCAACGAGTTGTCTTATTCCTTGTTGGTTCTAAGAGGGAAATTTTGCCGAGCTAACAACGACTCATACAACGGTCCATTAGAGGTGACCACGATCCATTGTCTGGGTTGTTCTGCGATAAGTTTTCTGGTTTCTCCTGGTTTTTCTTGCAAAGTCTGAGTTTGGTCTAGGAAAGTTTTGGGATGTTACAATTACCTAATACTATCCTACTATATATACCTCCACCATACTTACAGATGCCTTTTCCTCCACTAAATATCCACCTTCCAATTCAACATATCCGACCACTTCGAAATGTCCAACCTTTGGGTGGTGAATTCCATGAGGTGTTCCAAGAGAAGTTTGATGATGTTGACAATGATTATAAATACCAAATAAGGGGATTACACATGAATTTTCAAGGTCCTCACCATGAAAGAGAAGTTTGACATGGTCCTATCCCTCAAATTTGTAGGCATGGGGGTGTTCATAGAAGCGATGGCCATCGTGGCTGGGTTTATCATGATGAACTTGTCAAAGATAATCAATTTGAGAAGCTCCCTTCCCCACTTCCTCCAAAGGAAGGAGTTACTTCTTCTCTCCCTCTTAAATGCTTCAAATGTCAAGACTTTGGCTATAGAATGAGTGCCCTAACAAGCGGGTATTCATTGTAATGATTAATGACTCCCCTTGATATAATGACTTGAATGATGTTGATGTGATTGATATTGAGGATCCTCAAAATAAGGAGTGTGAGAGGAGGTTGGAATTCCTTGTGGGGTAACCAAGAGGACCTTGGTAATCAAGGATATGCCTCAAGAAGGGGAGATCACCATTCCATTATATGCAACAAATTGAACTATGATAAGAGAGGCTATGGATGAGCCTTCATGTGATCTTCAAGGTACATTAGCTACACTTAACACTTCAAATATTTTTAATGGATAAAGTGTGAGTGATAGCTCATCGTCTTGTATGCTTAATGATTCTCTTCCATGTCTTGATAACGTTGATATTTTGAGTGTCCAAACACATTGATCCTTTTGATAATCGAATATTCTTCTTGCAAGATCAATTTGTGTCCACTTAGTATTCACACTTGTGATGTGAATGATAGTACATTATCATATGAAGTTTGTAATGATCAACTTGCTTGTGATATTTGTCCACTAATTGAGAAATTTTGTGATGTGATTAATGAGTCTCAATTTAATGATGATATTGATAAAGTTGGTCATTTGAAAAAGTGTGGCTCTTTGAATATTTCCTTTTAAATTCTATTACTTGTTTTGCTCATAGAAGTCACATGAATGAAAATGCTTTGAATAATGACATTGATCTTTTTGAGAATGATATTGCATACTTTGACTCTTCGTTTTCATTTGATTTTTCTTTCTTAATGTACAATGTCTTATTTGATGATGATGAGATAACTTCTAATTTCGGGCATAGTGTTGTCCAATATGATAGTGATGTAGCTATCCATGGATATAACTTGTACGATAACCTACTATTGGATGTTGATGAAGAAAGAGATGCTTATATTTGAATAGGTATTGTCTTTGAATGTCTCAATTTTTGATAATATGCTTAATGATCTCTTTGCTTATGATGATACTCATGTTTGCACTGAGGGATTTCCTTATGAGAGAAGGGTTTTTATTGAGATGATTGATTGTAATTTTGACCAAAATGGATGGATATCATTTTTTTTGACCTCGGTGGCCCTTTGAATATATGTGTGTTGATTTGGCCTAATTATGCTTGTGCCAACCCTCATTCTATGAGGTGCTTTGTTTTTATTTGTATTCTCTATGCTTTTTTAGATTTAGATTCAAGGATGAATCCTTTTCAAGAAGGGGATAATGATGTAATACAAAGGGGCCTATGC
>JACEIK010001767.1:22476-39052 GCA_018107945.1 Datura stramonium | reverse complement strand
CTATAAATTTATTGACCTTGATCGATTTACATTATAAATTTGAAGTGTAAATCTATTTGAAAAACGCTAAAGAACAATTTATTGATTTTTAATTATGTCATTCGATATTTCCCTCCCTATTATGTCATTTCAAAATTGATGAATATATATTTTTTAATTGTCATCATTTTTATGAGCTGGTATCTAACAATTTTTCAATAAGTTACATTTTTTAGGAGCATTAAAATTTAAATATCATTATCTTCGAGGAAAATAAAAGAAGAAAAAAATTCACTGAGACTTACCTCGAGAGAAGGGGACATCATAAAATGAAAAATTCAAGAAGAATGATGGAAAATTTTTTAAATTTCTGTGGCCTTCATAAAATTTAGGCTTTCTATTTACTTTCTTATTTTGTGATTTAATGTCAAAATAGGTCATGAGGGTACCTACTCGACTCTACTTGATAGGAGAACCCATTTTTCCCTAGACAACAAACGTATCAATAAACATAGTCATTTCATGGTTCATAAGTCAAAATCTTTCTTTATTTATATTGGTTTTTATAATTCAACCAAGATAAACATAAACGAACCTCCCAACTAGCACAACTCTTCCCAAGATCTAGTCTAGACAAGTACAAGAGCTCTACAACTGAGTATCGACAAATAAAAGACACAACTCCATCTGAGAAAGAATGCAGAAGTTGTCGCTAAATGATTGCCACTACAAAATGAAATTCAAACTGCCACAACCTAAACTAAAAAGGCGTAGAAAGAGTATTATCATTACACCACGCGTACTGATAGGCATCATCGGCCTACTACAGTTAGTTCACATAATAGCAAAATAATTAATAAGCATTGACACAAAATAAAACTAATTCCTGCGTCTCTATTACTCTAAACTCACCTATTTTATAAGTTACCATAATCAATTAAGTCATGAAATATTACAAATACAACTNCCAACCTACAAGTCGTTAGTTCCACCCGTTGTCAATGTTTCTAAGATCCTTAGTTCCTTCTCACTGGTGCAGGCCACGACTTGTTGTTTCACCCTACGAGTCATACCCTGACTCATTCCCTCCAAATTGATGCAAATAAGATCCCTTACGACTACTGACCACGATTCATCCTATGACTCGTGACATGATCCCACGAGTCATACCTTGACTCGTAACCAATGGACCTTCTGGTGCAGATTTTGACCACGAGTGATACCACGACTCATCACTCCTTCCCACGACTCGTACCACGAGTTATTCTGAGTCATTTTTCAAATATTTTCTGCTAATCACATTTCAAATCCCAATTCTAATATTAGGAACCTTTGGGGTATTATAATTCTACCGTTGAGAACATTCATCCTCAAATATGGGTAAACATACTGAATAGATGGGGAAGGGAACTGCCATCCCAAATACTCAATATCAGAAGCTGAAAACCGATGGAGTGACTGACTTCGAACTAAGATACATGGCTCAACTGAATTCATGAATCACACATACACATGCACTAACATAAATGAAACTAAGAGACATGAACTAAACATGAAACCGAATAGAGGACTGAGGAGGAAACTGATACATCAAGCTGGATTGAGCTAGAAGGGAAAAGATGTGGGTGTTTATCCATTATATCTGCTTTGGCTTCCCACGAAGCTCCCTCGACAAGCTAATTTCTTCACAAAACCTATACTGAAGCTACTTCTTTGTTCCTCAACTTCCAAACCTGACGATCAAGGATTTACACTAGAACTTCTTCATAGTTACGCACTTCTTCAATGCAACATCACCAATGCACTTCTTCAATAGCAATACATAGAAAACTGGATGCACTGACGTTAACTCCGCGGGCAACTCCAACTCATAAGACACCTTACGAACATGTCTCATAGTCCTGTACGGGCCAACATATCGGGAACTAAGCTTCCCTTTCTTTTTGAATCTCATCACTCCCTTTATGGGATACCCCAAAAGTACCTAACACTAGACCCGGGATTTAAAAATGAAAAGTAGCAGAAGTCAGGGAAATTTTCTCAAAACGATCACTGTACGAGTCTTTGGCGGGACTAACAACCCATTGGATGTGCCCGTGATGAGATATTGCAGGTCTGGAGTGGGAAGTAACGGGTCTAGGAACGACCTGTTGTTTGATGTAACGAGTTGTTGGATATGAGCCGTTGTGAGGTAGGTCTGGTTCAGGGAGGAAGTAACGTATAAAGTGATGACTCGTCATTGGGAGCAATGAGTCATTGTTAGTGCTCGTTGGGAGGAATCTCGGGAGATGGAAAGTGGTGACAATGATTGGCAACAATGAGTCGTTGGATCTTGTAATGACTCATCCTATCCAGTCGTGGTAGGAGATCTGATACTTGAATCAAGGATGAGAAAATGAGGGGTGTAACAGACCGTTGGAGTCAATAATAGTCCATTATGACACTCGTAGTCACTGACAACAGTTTTTTTAGGAAATTCATTAAGGATATTTTTTTCATTCCTAAGCCCTAGGGTCCTAAACTATGTTATTTTAAGCTCGAAATAGAGAGTTTTAAGAGGGTTTATGTCATTCTAAACCTATCCTAATTCATGCACGCAAGCTTAGGGGTTTTGAGAGGTGATCAAGTCTAGTTTTCTACAAGTTCTTCTTCAATTTTCTTTGGGCTATCGAGGAAGTGTGAGAATCAGATTTATCAGGTATGTAAGGCTATGAATGGATGAAATTGTCCACACCCATGCTCAATTCCCTATCAATTCATGATGTTCTAATTGATGATTTCATGAGTTTCTTACCCAATGCATGAATTCTTAAGTTTTATTCATGGGAATGATCTAAGCACGTCTTAAATGATGAATTATGATGAATGAATATATTTTACAATGTTTTAAATTATAAATTTTGTTTTAAATTTTCTAAATTATGATGTCCAACTATGAATATTCATGAAAGTTGAGATCTATGAGTTATGAGTGCAAGTATGATGAGATGTTTATGAATAACGTATAATTTCGATATACCCATGTTTACGTTCATGTCTTCAAAGTTAATATAGTTGATTTCAAGCATGTTAAAGTATTGGGCAAACCCATATGATCAAGTATGTTTTATGATTTCATGAATTAGCTTACCACATGGTTTTGGAGTCAAGACTACCATTATTTTCAGCTTGTGGTATGGTTTGAGCCAAGGCTCCTCATGTTATGATTTCCAATTATGCATGTATATTATTATTCAGCTTCGTCACTAGACGATGGTCAGCTTCATTGAAAAACAATGGAGAGCATATGAATGTTTTGAGAGTAGTGTCTAGCACCGAGTAGGCTAAGGTTCAGTCAACCCTGTGCCTCAAAACTACGCGCCAATGTAGGTTTAATTTTACATTTTGGGACCTAACTTGGAGTGTTTCCCTTCCCCAAGAGGCCTTGAGATTAATATCAATATCATGGTAGCGTCCTTAGCCCTGGAAAGGCTTTGAACGGCTCTGCCCACTTGAGTGTGATAATTGGGACCACGTAAGCTCTATCGTGGTAACGTCAGTTATATGACGAGTCTCCCATTGTTCCTCATGATTTTAGTTATGCGTGTTTATCATTCATNTATATATATATATATAGTAAGTTTGACCTAATTTTCAATTTCACTTATGATTATCAGTTTTCTGCTTTGGGTCATTCGAATCAGTTATGATGTGCAGATCATGATTTCAGAAAATAGCATGCAAGCCCTACTCTCAGAATCTTATCTTGATTATGTTTTATATTATGCATGATTTAATGATTTTACTCACTTAGCGGATTTACTTACCTTGCATACTCGGTACATTCCACGTATTGACCGCATACTTTATGTTGTATCATTTCATGATACAAGCTCTAACATGTAGACTCAGCCTCGTCAATAGCCAGTTCTCCAGAGTTAGCACCCAGTCTCAGTTTGTGAGTCCTCATCTCTCGAGGACCATTTCTTATAGTTATATTTGTATTTTTAATTTCATACATAGAGAGTTAGTTGGGGTCTTGTCCCATCAACTCATCAGAAATAAAGGCTTTTCAGACATAAATTGTAATCAGCTTCAGATTCGCGTTGGGTATCCCAATGTTATATTATGTTTTGAGTTCCGCTATGTTTATTATGATTGATCTTCCGCTTTTATTTTTTGAGTTAGAAGTTATGTTCATGTCATGGGTCGACTTGAGCCTCTGGGGGTTTCTTGTTTCGTATCTCGATCCGGGCCTATGTTCGAGTCGTGATAGGGAGAAACTTTCAGAAACACTCAATCATCAACTTCATATTCGAGTTCTCTCCTTCTCATGTATGCATAGGACTTTTGACGATTATGAGCAGTTTTTAGCCTTTCCCTTATAAGTTGAAATTTCTCCATAGCCTCATGAACTGAATCTGGCCCTATCAATGTGCTTCACCTATTTCAAACCAACCAATAAGAGATCTACACCTCTACCCATAAAGAGCCTCAAACGGGGCCATCTGAATACTGGAGTGATAGCTGTTGTTATATGCAAACTCGATAAGAGGAAAATGATCATTCCAACTACCTTTAAAGTCAATCACACATTCTCTCAACATATCCTCAAGAGTCTAAATGGTCAGCTCGGCTTAACCATCTGTCTGTGGGTGAAAAGATGTATTAAGCTTGACTTGAGTACCAAGTCCCTTCTAAAACGACTTCCAAAATTGTGAAGTGAACTAAGTACCTCTATCTAATATGATGGACAAGGGAACAACATGCAATTGAACTAACTCCCAAATATACAACTTAGCATAGTCCACAGCCGAATCGGTAGTTTTGATTGGTAGAAAATGGGCTGCTTTGGTCAACCTGTCTATAATCACCCAAATAGAGTTATACTATCAATGTGTACGAGGCAACCCTGTAATGAAATCCATATTGATCTCTTCCCACTTCCAAGTGGGGATACTGATGTCTTGTAGCACATCTCCTGGTCTTTGATGTTCCACTTTCACTTGTTGACAATTCGGACACTTAGACACAAACTTCGCTATGTTCTTCTTCATGTCATTCCACCAATAGACTTTCCATAGGTCACGGTACATCTTGGGGGCACTAGGGTGGATAGAATACCGCGAACCATGAGCCTCACGCAACATCTTCTCTCTCAAGTCATTTACATCCGGAACACATAAATGACCTTGATATCAAAGGACACCATCTCCCCCTCGGGAGAAGACCTCTACCTTCTTATTCTGAACCGATTCCTTCAACCTTACAAAATAGGATCCTCATCTTTCCTAGCCTTGACCTCAGTAACTAAAGAAGATTATGAACTATTGTGAACAATGACACCACCATCCGTCGACTTAACAAGGCGAACTCCTAGTCGTGCAAGATGATGCACATCCTTCACCAACTCTTTCTTTCATTTTCCACATGAGAAATACTCTCTATGGACAACCTAATAAGGGAATCCACCAATATATTGGCCTTGCCCAGATGATAAAGGACACTCATGTCATAGTTCTTGAGAAGCTCTAGTCATCTCCTTTGTTGCAAATTCAGGTCCTTCTGAGTAAACACATATTGAAGACTCTTGTGGTCTGTGAACACATCTACATGCACTCCATACAAGTAGTGCCTCCATATCTTCAAGGAAAACACCACTGCTGCCCATTCTAAGTCATGTATCGAATAATTCTTCTTATGTGTCTTAAGTTTTCTAGAGGCATGCCAATAACCTTACCATGTTGCATCAACACACAATCAAGACCAACCCTAGAGGTATCACAATATGCCACAAATCCATCTGTTCCCTCAGTAGGGTCAATACTGGGGCTGAAGTGAGTCGAGTCTTTAACTCTTGAAAACTCTACTCATAGACATCCGACCACTAAAATTTGACTTTCTTCTGAGTTAGCATAGTCAACGTTGCTGCAATGGATGAAAATCCCTCAACAAACCTTCTGTAGTAGCCAGCTAAATCTAAGAAACTTCTGATATCTGAAGGGCTAATTGGTCTAGGCCAATTCTTCACAGCTTCTATCTTTTGGGAGTCTACTTGTACACCTTCACTTGACACTACATGGCCCAAAAAATGCTACTGAGTTCAGCTAAAACTCACACTTGCTGAACTTGGCAAACAACTGGCGATCCTTGAGAGTCTGTAGCACAATCCTCAAATGAGCGGCATACTCCTCCTCGCTCCGAGAGTATATGAGAATGAAATCTATGAACATAATCATGAACATATCCAAATATGGCTTGAACACCCAGTTCATCAAATCCATAAAAGTTGCAGGAGCATTCGTTAGTCCAAAAACATAACTACAAACTCATAGTGACCATACCGAGTCCTGAAAGCTGCCTTCGAGATGTCACTCTCCCTAACTCTGAGCTGGTGATAACTGGACCTAAGATCTATCTTTGAGAAGCATTTGGCACCCTAAAGTTGTTTGAACAAGTCATCAATTCTAGGGAGGGGATACTTGTTCTTGATTGTAACCTTGTTCAACTACCGGTAGTCAATACACATACGAAGAGATCCATCCTTCTTCCGAACAAAGAGAATTGGTGCACCCAACAGGGACTTGGCTAGGTCTGATGAAACCCTTATCTAAGAGATCTTTTAACTGCTCTTTCAACTGCTCTTTCAACTACTTTAGCTCAGGTGAAGCCATTCTATAGGGAGGAACAGATATAGGCTGCGTATTAGAAAGAAGGTCAATACCAAAGTCAGTCTCCCGCTCGGAAGGAACTCGTGGTAGATCATCTGCGAAAACCTCCGGGTACTCACATACTATAGGGACTGACAGGAGAGTCAGGGTATTGAATGTAGCACCCTTAACCCGAACTAAATGGTAAACACAACCCTTGAAAATCATATTTCTGGCCTTAAGGTAGGAAATAAAGTGACCTACAGGCACAACTGAACTACCTTTCCACTCCAGAACTGGCTCACCCAAAAATTGAAACTCTACCGCATGGGTTCTAAAATTTACTAAGGCATAACATACATGCAACCAATCCATACTAAATATAACATCCAATCAGTCATGTCTAACTCTACTAGATCTGGTGAGGTGACTTTCTAAAGGACTAAGATAGGGCAATTTTTATACACCCTTGAGATATAACTTATTCACCTACTAGAGTAGAGACTGAGAAGGGTTCTGATAGGATTTCAGGAATGACTCTAAAACTACTAGCAACATAGGGCGTCACAAAATATAAGGTAGCCCCTGAATCTAATAATGCATAAACATCAAGATGAAATACTCGAAACATACCAGTGACCACATCTGGAGAGACCTCTTTCTCCTAACGAGACGATAAGGCATAAAACTTATTTTAACCCTAACTACTACCTGCACTGGTGGATGCACCCTGCTGAGCTGAGCATGCTGGTGGAGCTGCTTAACTGGTGGATGGGTCTCAACCTTTACCATGGCCCTATCTGGCTGAGGGCAGTCTTTAAGCATGTGGTCGAGCTTCCCGAACCCAAAGCATACCCCTGAACCTTCTAATACTGACTGGTGTGCCTGCTACCACACCTGTCACAAAATGGAATGCTAGGCTCTACAGACTGGCTCCCCTAACCTCAAGAGCATGATGCTCATCCCCTCTGATCATGCCTAGACCTGGATGGCACGTTGGCTGATAACGACACTGGGGATGATGACCTCTGGTGGATAGCTAGTGATGTCCACCACCAGGCTAGTGCCAGGAGAACCCAAAACTGTCTGTCCTGGTCCTTTTGGCCTCTCTCTCCCCCTCTCTCATCTGTACCGCCTCTACCTGCTGTGCATACAAGACCAATTATGAGAAGTTAATGTCCTGATATAGCATAGCATTCCTACAATCCTTGACCAAGTAATCCACCACCCATTCATAAATCTTCTCAGTCGAGCCCTACAATCGGCCACCATCTCCGATACATACTTGGACAACCGTGTGAAGTCTATAGAATACTCCTAGAAGGTCATGTTGTTCTGCTTCAAATTCACAAACTTGGCCACCTTGATCTCCCTCATCTCTCAGAAAAAGAATCAATTTAAGAATGCGGTAAGAAACTCATCCCAACCAATGGGATCTGCTCCGACTCCCTGATGAGTTGGTAATTTACCAACTCATTAGGCTCTAAAATTTGAGTTTTTGTTTTGTTCTTAAGTTGATTATTTAGATTTTATTCCCTTTTTGCTTTTGTTGCGTACAAATCGCTAAAAGTGAAGAAAAGAGCAAAAATAGAGCGAAAAGAAAGGACTGAGTGAATCAGCGATTAGCAGATTTAAATCGGTGAAACGCCGACGGTTCGTGACTTTCCAGTGGCGAGTCGCCGAATGATACTCAAAAGTTCTGAAAAATGGCTTGAAGACCCGGCGGTTCACGGATTCGCATCGGCGAAACGCCGGGTGAATCCCTGGTGTTCACTGAAATTTAGTGAAGATGCAGAAAAGACACCCAGGGGTTCATGGCCGTTTGGTGCTTCCGCCGGTTCCAGAATGGTGCTCATAAGAGTATAATCGTCCAACACTGAAAGAAAGATGAAAAGTTCCCTACTTTTCAGGGTATAAATAGGAATAAAGTACTTTGTACTCAAATATGCAGAGGGAGAGATAGAAATAGAGATTTTGAAGAGAGAACAAAATCCTACATAATATCATTGTTTCCCCGTTTAGTTGAAGAAAATTCTCTTAGCTGAGCGAGGGAGATTTTGAGTGAAAATTGTAGAAAGTACTCTGTTCTACTTCCTTTTGTACTAGTAAGTTTCAGCTATTGTTGAAGATTATTTTGTGAAGTTGATTTATATACTCTTTCTATTAAATTCAATGATGCTATTGAGGAATGTGTTTTTAAATTTCATTACTATGAATAGCTAAAATCATTAACAAGAGGTGTGTGATGATGAATACTTAATTTGATAGGTATAGCTAGAGTCATCTTCATGTTGTTCAATTAAGTGTAAATCTATTAGATTATCTTCAATCAATTAATGAAGATCCATAAATTATGATGTGTCTATTTATTCTTGCTTGATTATTGCTTGAGAGAGAATAATTAAGTATTGAAAGAGAATCTTGTAGTGGGCATGGATAAGAGATTGTGAAATTAGTCTAGAAATAGCTGAAATTGCTTTCTCATTCCTTATTGGCAACTAATAGCTAAGAATAGTGCAGTTCCTAATCCAAATCAAATCGGGTTGAGCTAAGTTGGGGCTAGAGTTTTGATAAAACTCTAGCAAGAGGTAGTCAATAGGCTGAGAAGTTGAGATTACCCACTTCCCGAGATTATTTATACTTGTTGAACTTATAAGATGAATGGCATGTCCGATATAGTTAGTATTTCATCTACACAACACCTCTAGTCTTTCACACCCTTGTTGACAACTTAACTGATCTTGCTATTTTATTTTACTAAATCAACCAATACATTTATCTGAAAATTTCAACTCCCTCAATTTTATTTGTTTTCATTTTAAATTACGTGGTGCAAGCTAACGTGAATTTCTCAATCGACACTTGAAATTATCATTCCCTATTCCTCGTGGGATTCAACTCCGGAACTCGTTGGGTTACTTGTTTTGATACTTTGGTCATATATATTCTTTGAATTAAGGATATATTTTAGACGTTATAAAAAATGGTGTCGTTGCCGGGGACTAGCACTTGATGATCTTGTGTTGATTGTTAAGTTGAAATAGTTCTGCATTGTAGCTACTTAATGTGAGTTTTTTGTGCTATTAAGAGCTCGTAACCACATGATTCATCACTCCCAAGAAGGGGATAGCTCAGTGGAGGGTAACGTGGAACTCAAGGAAGATAATCCGGTGATGCCGAAAGTTGCAAGAGCTCTTCGCCTACCACCAACGGTAGGGAATGCAGTGTTTCATGTTACCAACACCATGCTTCACTTGTTGCAAATGAAGAGGCTCTTTGGCGGAAATCCAAGTGAGGGATGCGAATCGTCATTTGAGGAATTTCTTGGATATATGCCAACCCTTCAATATAACAAATATCAGTCAAGAGTCAATTAGGTTGAGACTCTTTCCTTTTTCATTGACGGGGGAGGCAACAATGTGGCTAAAGGAACTCCATACGGGATGTATTACTTCATGGAAGGAGCTAACTGGGGCTTCCTGGACCATTTTTTCCCTCCATCAAAGATTCTTTAGTTGAGGGATGATATTACAAATTTCAGGAAAGAACTGGGAGAGCCTTTACACGAGGCATGGTTAAGGTTTTAAAAGAAGGTTTCTCTTTGCCCAAATCATGGATTTCTGGATGGAGTGCTTCTCCAAAGCTTCTATAGGGTCCTTGATTAAATCAACAAATCTGTGGCCAACAACCTAGATGGTGGTTCTATTATGGACCAAACATTCAGGTTGGCCAAAGCTCTCCTAAACCGAATGACAAAGACTAACAGGGCTTGGCACACAAGAAAAACAAGTGTGTCCACTTATAAAATTAGTTCAAGTGCATTGGCGGCGGAGTTGAGAAAATAGGATGAAGAGTGGGATGAAAATCTCGCCAAGATGATGACACAATTAGAATTGATGACCAAGCACGTGATGGGTGCAGGGCCAAAGGTAGTAAATGTTCTGGGAATGCAAGGTCCTTTACAATATGAAGGAGAGTCATAACTGCCGATATATGACAAAGAATGCCAATATATGGGCAACCAAATGGGAGGTCCTCGACCTGGCTTCCAAGGATAAAACCAAGGCCCATGGCGGCCACGGGATGACAACGAAGTTTGGAGAAATTGTGAGCCACAAGGATGGCCTGAAAGGAATGAAAGGTGGGGAAATAGAGATCCAAACCAAGAGAGTGATCGATATCATAGGAGTTCGAACCCATATATTCCACCTCCTAAGGTTGAGAATCCTCAAAATCAGTCGGGCGTGAGTGATGCGAGCAATTTGAAAATTGAAGAAATATTGTCGAGAGTTTTAAAGAAGGTGGAGTCGACCGAGAGTGGGGTGAAGGAATTGAGAGGTGAGGTGTCTAACCTCACTCAAACAGTGAGTTCATATTCGGCTTCCATCAAGCATTTGGAAGCCCAAATGAATCATCTATCAGCTCAAATGAATCCCCGGATGAAGGGAACACCACCTAGTGACACAATGCCTAATCCCAATAAAGATGGTCAATGCATGACCATTGTCACTAGGAGTGATAAGGTGATTGGAGATGCCCCGGTGAATACTAGTGAGGGGGAAAGCCCGAAATCAATTGAAGAATATGAAGTCGATAAAACGCCAATGACTCCGAAGAATGAAGAAAAGATTGAGGAGAAAAAAGAGGGAAAGGATGATGAAATCCTCCTCCATGCTGATGATGATGAGGCGGGCATGAAGGCCCAGATTGATGATAGGGTTGAATCATGAATCCCACCTCCTTATCCACAACGGTTGACCAATAAAAAGAAGGATGACTAGTTTAGGAAGTTTGTTGACATGCTTAGCAAGTTCTCCATAAATATACCGTTAGTGGATGTTTTATTCCAAATGCCTAGTTATGCAAAGTTCATGAAGGACTTGCTAAAGAAGAAAAAGATAGTTGATGTAGGCAATGAAGAGAAAACGCACCATTATAGTGCAGTGATGATGAGTAATCTTGCCCCCAAAAGGGAGGATACTGGAGCTTTTACAATTTCATGCACAATTGGGATATGTGTGTTTAAAAAATCCCTATGTGATCTCGGCGCCAACATAAATTTGATGCCTTTGCTCATTTTTAAGAAATTGGGACTCAGAAGCACGAAATCGACATCAATAAGGTTGCTAATGGCAGATAGGTCAATAGAAAGACGGGTGGGGGTGATAGAAGATGTACTGGTAAGAGTGGATAAGTTTATTCTACCAGTTGATTTTGTTATTTTGGATTGTGAGATGGATGCAGAGGTTCTAATTATTTTGGGAAGACCATTGTTGGCTACGAGGAGAGTCGTGGTGGACGTGGAGCTTGGAGAGTTAAATTTGGGTTGGAAGTGAGGAAGTCACCTTCAAAGTGTGTCCATCAGCTGAAATGCCCCCCCCCCCAAGAATGCAAGGTGTTTGGAGTATTGCAAAATGACAATGAGGAAAAGGGATTGGAGCTGAAGGAGACGGGGTCGGATGATGACTCATTGGAAAAGAGCTTCTAAAAATGAGTCTACGTCGTGCAACGACATTAACTAAGACGCTTCTTGGGAGTCAACCCAAGTGTTTATTGAAGTATTTGATGTTTTTGTTGTTTTTGTTTGTGTAGGAGCTGTGAAATGAGGAACAAAGGGAGAAACAAACCATGAAGGAAGGAACGACGAGCCGGTCCAGAAACGCGAACCGTCGATAAAGGTGAGCACAAAGCAGAAGGCGCTCGTCGGTCCAGAAATGCGAACCGTCGATGAAGATGAGCACAAAGAAGAAGGCTGTGATTTGGATCGAAGAACCGGCGAGCCACTGGCAAATCGTTGAATCAGATCCGTGGGTTGCCAGTGGATAGCCGATAGCGACTAGGAAACCTGAAGCTCGAACACAGAAGCGGCGGGTAACCGACGGATCCCCAATACAAGTCGTGAACCGCCAGTGTATAGCCGGCAAGAAACAGATCACTGGGAAAAATAAATGGCAAAATAAACCATAGCGGCGAACTGCCGATGACACTCCGATCGAGGTGCGAAGTTATTAAAGAATGGAATTTAAGAAGTTGGCCTATAAAATCCCAAATACCTGACCAGCCACCCTATTCTGCAAATATTCCCATAATTCCCCTTTTCCCAACACTTTTTCATTTCATTTTTGTCTTTCCATTACCCAACATTACCAATTCCCCATATTCATCCATTTTCAACCTTTCCACTTTCCCACCTTTCCACCTTCCCACTTACCACCAACACACTCATATTAAACTCTCCACCTTCCCCTTAACCTATCACACTCCCATTCTTCACCTATAAAGCCCCCTCCATATTTCACTCACACCCTCTCTACACTATTCTATCTTGAGGTACCATTGCAAGATTTAGTTAAGTACTTTTTGAAGTTCAAAGTGTGTGCAAGCAATCTCCCAATTTGGTAACAATTTTCTTGCTCTTGTCTTTATTTTATCATTGGAGCTTAATTCTTTAGGAGTAATACGTTGTTTCCCTTCCCTGTTGAATTTTCAAATGAGATATTCTTGTTGAATGGGATGGGGATATGCTTTTGTGGGTGAAATTATGAAAAGGATGAAGTCTGAGTAACCCATTTGCATAAAACACGACGTTTTGCCCGATGATAGACCGGGTGATGCAATTCTTGAGGGCTAAACATCATAAATATGTGTTTGAATGGATGTTGCTTTTATTATGTTTGATGTGAGTGTGTTTTAATGGGTGCCTGTGAATAGTGAGTAAAAATTTGGGGACGACAAGGTCCGGCGATTCACCGGTCAGATTTGTCGAATCGCTGATGGAGCGGCAGTTCACTTTGAAAATTGGCTATGGCCACTGAGTGGATCCCGCGCTACATCGGAGGTTCGCAAACCAAGATCGGCGATTCACCACTTAAATCACCGAAACCTTCTCACTTGCCCAGTTTTCTGTAAGGCATCGGTGGGAAATCGGTGGTCCAAGAAATGCTTTCTGCAAACCGTCAGTCCTCTGCCGGTGCTATTGGATCTTTAAATAATTGTTTGGTTTTCCCTTATTTCTCAATTCTTCACTAGAATAGTTTTATTTTCTTTTAATTTATACTTCAAATTCTTGTCACTAATATATTTCTTGCAGAAAAACAAATCATGTCTTCAACAAGAAATACAAGAAAAGGAAAGATCTCTGCTTCTTCTGCTAGCAAAGGCTGCCCCACCTCGGGCGAACACAAAGGAGACAATAATCTTTTACGTCCCCAATATGCAAGAGCACTACAACATTTTCCAAGGCCGTTCAATCACTATGGAGAAGTGGTTCGACTTGGCAGGGCTAATAGGTGATTTTCCCAACATCACCACGCAATCTACCGACAGGCAGTGGCATGCACTTGCCAACCCGCTTCCACCATACTAGCCCAGCTTGGCAGCTACATTTTATGCCTCATATCAGGACCGACAGGAGAGTATGTAGCATAGGGGAAAAGTGGATGATTTCCCATTCTTTCCATCAGTGATGATCCGGGGAGTGGAGGTTGATATAACCCCGGCGGCCATAAACTACCTATTCTAGGAGGACGAAGTTGACTCCGCTATGGAGTACATAAAAAGGGTGGCTGATATGAAAGATTGGTTCACTTGGGTAGGCCGCATCATAGTTGCTAGTAATCCTCTTTGGGCCTGTATGGGTGGTGAAATCTCTCTCCATGACTTGAAGTTTGAAGCCAAGCCGTGGCTCGATTTTGTTTGTGCTCGGATCATCCCCTTTAAAAATGAGCAGAGAGTAAGCCTTGAAACTTTCATCCTTATCGCTTGCATAATAATGGGAGTCCCCATTAACTTTAGGGAAATTGTCGCTCAACAAATAAAAAAAGGCCCGGTAGTCTAGTACCTCAATGCCCTATGCTGTCTTAATTTTCCAGCTTTGCACAACGGCTTGAGTGCCTCTATTCCCGAATGAAACTCCTTCCGTTGCTTCGGGTGTGATAGATGTTGAGCGGAAGAGAGATGCCGAGGCACCGATAGTTAAAAGAAAGAGACTACAGGCCTTTGGAGTGTAAGAAGAATCCCTCTCCCGTGGGTCAGCCCAATCACCAATCGCCCTAGAGTCCAACGTGCCCCAGCCTGAAATGTCGAGCCAAGAATTATATGACATGCCTTAGTGAGGAGCTTCTCCCCCTCCACAATTCTCTCAGCTAAGTGGTCTCCATCGCCTTGTAGAGATGACAAACTCACACAAAAGCCAACTTCAATGTTTGGCTAAGAGCCTCCCAACACTCATTGCTAAAACAATCAAGAAGGAGCTCAAGTCACTGTACGAGAATGTCGCCACTCTATGCAAGAGGGTGGATGCAATAGAAGGGGAAGTCACTTCCCTCTGAACCGAGGTGCATGAGTAGAAGAGTCGGATTTCGATAGAAGTGCCCGACATGAGTGCCTTGGATGCTGCAATGGCTGCTCCTTCCTTAGTTCGGGGGCTAATTGATGATCTGTTTGAAGGGCTGGGAGATGATTTCGCTAGGCTAGGTAAGACCAACGGCGGTGATGGTGGTAAGACAGATGCTGATGATGAAGAGGATTAAACCACTCACGGAGTTCCTTGTCCCTTTTCCTTTTGCATATTTACATTGGGGACAATGTATGCTCTTAAGTGGGGGAGGAATGAGCACAATTGATGAGGGGGCCAGGGTTGAATGTTTCTGTTGATATTTTGATGTTTTGTGAGTAAGTCCAGCCTTTTTCTCGCTATTAGGTTTTATTTCAATAATTGATAATTGTCCTTGTCGAGTGTGTCCTGTTTTGAAATGAATGAATGAATGATTTAGTTCAAATTTTTTGTTTATGATGAATGATTGGTGACTAAATGGGGTCTTTGCTTTCGAATTGCAAAATATTGGAAATCTTGAATGAAATGACCCCAAAGTCTTATTCCTTTTTTGCCATTGTAAATAGTAGTGTAGAAATTAAAACTCCGAGGGTTTTCTTTTGACCACGGTTCGTTCCCAAGAAGCATTATCTTTTATTCTTTTATTTTTGTTATCAAACCGGGTTTATTTTTTTCTATGATGGATTGAGTGGCGACATTCTTAAGGGAAAATGCCATGTTGCCTTGAGTCTTTTGGGAAGTTTTTTTGAGAGGCACCACTGGAAATTTTGTTTTGTTGAAATGAAAGTGTAAAAACAAGGGCATGAGAATGAAAATAAGGAGCAAATGTTGACACCGTAGCATAGCATTTTTTTCATACATTGTAAATTCCCTGTTTGACTTATGATGTTTGCTTGCTTTGATATCCTAGTTTGGTGGTCTGTGTTGAGAATGTCTCTTGTACACCCTTTAAGGGTGATTCTTTTTGTGGTGAGGACATTTTTAATGAATCTCATGCATTACATCTTGTCTAGAACTTGCCCCAAATGTGATTCAAGGCGAAATCCTAGATGTAGTAGCGCCAAGAACATGAGTTTAGGCTTTTCTTTGTCTAGTCACTTCATCCATATGCCCTCCATGAGCATCGATCCTTGTTAGCCAATGTTGAGCCTTAAGACATTTCCTTGGAAACCACATTAAAAGCCTTAAGATCATTCTTAATACCTCTTTTTGACCCCCATTCTCCCTAGATGCTAGTGACAAGATAAGTGATGAAATGAGGCTTAAGGCCTAAGAAAGAGGGAGTGATAAAAATATTTGTAAAAAATGAGGCAAAAGCCTAAGTTTGGGGGTATGCAAAACAAAGGGGGGAGATAAGAATTATAGTGTGAAGGAAACACCACCTTTTGTCAAAGTGCACCAAAGGATAAATCAAAAAGAAAAAGACAATTTGTGTGAATCGGTGTTTCCTCTTGATGTAATAAGGATAGCTGAAAAAAAGGATTATAAGGGAGAGTGTTAAAGAAATGAAAGTCATCAACAAAGAAAGAAGGTAAAGAAGGTTAAGTGAGTGGAATTGATGTAAGGTATGTCACAAAAAGCATTAGGGAGGATCTAGTCACTATAGCCAAATGTTCATCCTACCCTCACCCCG
>JACEIK010001766.1:168586-182270 GCA_018107945.1 Datura stramonium | reverse complement strand
GGTTTTACCCTGTAGTCCAGTCCCTGTAGGTTCGACATTCCGGTTCTTAAAAAGGGCCACTATATTACTTGTACAACCCGTACACTTGCGGGTGCATCAACAATCTAAGATTTCAATGGAGACTTCTTCGTAACTGAGGCTGTCTTTCACCCCAATGCTGTCTACCGAAACTACCAAGGCTGGATCCCCCAAACAGTTCTTCAAAAGTGACACATGGAAGACGGGATGAACTGAGAAAAACTCTGAGGCCAAGTCTAACTCATATGCTACCTTGCCAACTCTTATCATAACTCGGTAAGGACCAATATAGTGGGGACTGAATTTACCTTTCTTTCCGAACCGCATGATTCCCTTCATGGGAGATACCTTTAGAAATACCCAGTCGTCCACCTCAAACTCTAAATCCCTTCTTCTCACATCAGCATACGATTTCTGATGACTCTGAGCGGTTTTTAATTGGTCCCTTATCAACTGAACCCTCACCATCTCCTCATGAACCGAATCTGGTCCTATCATAGCTGCCTCGCCAACCTCAAATCATCCGATGGGAAATCTACACCTTCGACCGTAAAGAGCCTCAAATGGGGCCATTTGGATACTAGAGTGATAGTTGTTATTATAGGAAAACTCGATCAAGGGAAAATGGTCATAACAACTACCTTTGAAATTCATAATACATGCCCTCAACATATCCTCGAGGGTCTGAATGGTTCGTTCTACCTGGCCATCTGTTTGCGGATGGAAGGCTGTACTGAGCTTAACTTGCATCCCAAGTACTTTTTGAAAAGAATGCTAGAATTATGAGGTAAACTAAGTACCTCGGTCTGAAATAATAGACAAGGGCACTCCATGAAGTCGAACCAACTCCCGCATATATACAAATTAGAATAATCATCCGCTGAATCCGTGGTCTTGACCGGTAGGAAGTGTGCATCCTTGGTTAACCTGTCGACCACCACCCAAATGGAGTCATATTGCCGGCGAGTGTGGGGTAGACCTATAACGAAATTCATATTAATTTCTTCCCACTTACAAGTGGGGATGCTGATATCCTTAAGTACACCTCTCGGCCTTTGATGTTCGACTTTCACTTGTTGGCAGTTTGTACATTTAGGTACGAACTCCGAACTCGGCAATGTCTTTCTTCATACTATCCCACCAATAGATTTCTCGCAAATCCTGATACATATTCGTGGATCCTCGATGAATAGAATATCTGGTACCATGTGCCTCATGCAATATCTAGACTCTCAAATTATCAACGTCTGGAACACATAGTCGACCCTGGTATGTAGCACACCATCTCCCCCTTGCGAGAAGACCTCCACCTTCTGACTCCGCACCGCCTCCTTCAGCTTCCTCAATATTGGATCCTCATCTTGCTTGGATTTAACATCAACCACCAAGGACGATTCTGACCCGTTATGAACAACAACACCGCCATTGGTCGAGTCGATCAACCTAACTCCCAGTCTTGCAAGTCGGTGGATATCCTTCACCAACTCCTTCATTCCCTCATCCACGTGGGACACACTTTCCATGGAGAGCCTACTAAGTGCATCTGCAACCACATTAGCCTTGCTCGGTTAGCAGAGGACACTCATGTCGTAGTCCTTAAGTAACTCCAACCACCGCCTTTGTCGAAGATTTAGATCTTTTTGTGTGAAAATATATTGCAAGCTCTTTTGATCCGTAAATACATCCACGTGGACCCCATATAAGTAATGCCGCCATTTCTTCAATGCAAACATCACCGCGGCCAACTCAAGATCATGGGTCGGGTAATTCTTTTCATAAACTTTCAGCTGTCTCGAGGCATATGATATTAGCTTCCCATGTTGCATCAACACATATCCCATCCCAACTCTCAAGGCATCACAATACACTACAAAGCCATCAGTACCCTCGGGTAAGGTCAACACTGGTGTTGAAGTGAGTCGGGTCTTCAACTCTTGGAAGCTTTTCTCACAAGCATCCGACCATTGGAAATTCACCCTTTACTGAGTCAACTTAGTCAAAGGTGCCGCAACAGATGAGAAACCCTCAACAAACCTTCGATAGTAACTTACTAGGCCCAAGAAACTCCGAATTTCTAAAGGATTCACCGGTCTAGGCCAATTCTTCACCGCTTCGATTTTCTGGGAATCTACCCTTATGCATTCGCTTGATACCACGTGACCCAGAAATGCAACCGAGTCTAGCCAGAATTCACACTTGCTAAACTTTTCATATAGCTTATAATTCTTGAGGGTCTGCAGCACTATTCTCAAATGAGTGGCATGCTCCTCCTCGCTCCGGGAGTATATAAGAATGTTGTCGATGAACAAGATCACGAACATATCCAAATATGCCTTGAACACTCAGTTCATTAGATCCATAAAAGCTGTGTGGAATTGGTTAGTGCGAAAGACATAACTACAAACTCATAATGGCCATACCGGGTTCTGAAGGCTGTCTTCGGAATATCACACTCCCGTACCCTGAGCTGGTGATATCTGGACCTGAGATCTATCTTCGAGAAACACCTAGCACCCTGGAGCTGGTCAAATAAATCATCAATCCTGGGCAAGGGGTACCTGTTCTTGACGGTGACCTTATTAAGCTGCCTATAATTAATACACATCGGAAGGGACCCATCCTTCTTTCTAATGAAGAGAACTGGTACACCCCATGGAGACTTGCTCGGTCTAATGAAACCCTTATCCAGCAAGTTCTTTAATTGATCCTTTAATTCCTTTAGCTCAGTTGGAGCCATCCTATAAGGAGGGATAGGAATAGGCTGCATATCTGGCAATAGATCAATCTCAAAATCAATTTCCCTTTCCGGAGGAACACCGGGAAAATCGTCAGGAAACACCTCTAGATATTTGCACACCACTGGAACTGACTGAATAGTTGGGGTCTCGTACTCCGCATGCTTAACCCTAACTATGTGGTACATGCAATATTTATAGATCATTTTCCTCGCCCTAAGATATGAAATAAATCAACCTGCTAGTCCCACTGAACTAGCCTTCCACTCCAACACCGACTCACCCGAAAAACGAAATTCCACCGTATGGGTCCTACAATTAATCGAAGCATAACATGCAAACAACCATGTCATGCCAAGAATAATGTCAAAGTCAGTCATGGCTAGCTCTACAAGTTTTGTGGAGGTAACCTTATGCAACACAGTGACCGGGCATCCTCTATATACTCGTCTAGCTATGACCAAATCACCAAAAGGGGTCAAAACTGAAATTGGTTCTTACAAGGTCTCGGGACTAACTCCAAGGCTACTAGCAATGTAAGGAGTCACAAAAGACAATGTAGCTCCCAGGTCTAACAAGGCATAAACATTAATATGAGAGACAAGCAACATACCAGTGACCACGTCTAGCGAAGTCCCCTGCTCCTGGTGCGAGGCAAGGGCATAGAATTGGTTTTGGCGTTGTCCTCCACCTTTTACTAGTCAATGCTCCCTGCGGAGTGGAATGGGATGGAGCTGCTGTTGTCTTGGTGGTCTGTGCACGACCCCTATCATCACCCTGTCTAGCATATGGACACGCTCGACGCATGTGTCCAAATCTACCACACCCAAAACAGACATCCGAACCGAGCAGGCACTCCCCGGGGTGACTCTTGTCGCACTTCCCGTAGACTAGAGAGGTATATTCTAACTAGGTGCCCCTCTGATCCCTCGAATGAAGCCCTGCTCCTCTGATCACCCCTGGGTCTAAATGGAACACTAGTTGATGATGGTGCTGGGGCTAGTGACTTCTGCTGAAACTATGGACGGTAGCCACCGCTGGACCTCTAATGCGAAAACCCACGACTGTCCGTCTGAGCCCTCTTTTCCTCCCTCTCCCTCACATGAGATGCCTCTATCTGTTGGGCATACAACACTATGCAAGGAAAATCCATATCCTAGTAGAGCATAGCAGTCCTGCAATCCTTGTCTAAATAACCGGCCACACCATGAACAAATCGACTCACCCGTGTCCTCTGGTCAATCACTAACTCTGGGGAATATTTCGACAAATGAGTGAACTCAAGAAAATACTCCAACACTGTCATCTTTCCCTTCTTGAGGTTCAAAAACTCAGCTGCCTTCAACTCCCTCATCTCCCGAGGGAAGAACCCGTCAAGAAAGGCCATGTGGAACTCGTCCCAGCTGATAGGGCCCGCTCCCGCTGCCCTTCTGTCCTTCCATTGCTTGTACCAAATATGAGCGACCTTTTTTAGCTGATAAGAGGCCAAGTAACACATTCCCCATTTTTCACCCCCATAACCCGAGTGACCTTCAAGATCCCTTCAATGAACTCGTGTGGATCCTCGTCCACCTTTGATCCCGTGAACTCAGGAGGGTTCATCCTCAAGAAGTCTCTAATACGAGCCACTGCTGTATTGCCATTCTGTGGGACCTGCGCAATAGCCTGCTGGTTGACCTGAGCGGTCAAGGCCTGCGCCAATATTTGAATAGCCGCCCGAAACTCAGCGTGGGCTGCTGGCTCTGGTGCCTGGGGCTCCTAAACAGGTGGGGATTGCTGATGCTCATGGTCATTTCCATCTCCATGGACTTCATCATTTTCATTCCTTCTTCTGTTCATTCTTCTACGAGTCATAATTCTGCAATCGCGAATCGCACGAATTAGAAGGATGGAAAGGCTTTTCATCGCACGACATAGAACATGAAAGAAGGGAACATTTCCTAAACGTCTAGTAGCCTCTTCGGCATAAGTGTGGCGCGCTTAACACCCATGAAAAAGACTCTACTTAACGCGGATTTCAGAGACCCTAGGACACATCTAAACCTATGGATCTGATACCAAGTTTGTCACGACTCGGACGTACACCCAGATCGTAGACACGGGACAAGGGACCCTAAGGAACCCCAAGAAGACCCATGACTCATGCATACAACTAATCTCATTCAATACGTGGAACGATAATCATAAAAACATAAAGGAAATGTAATCATAATGTAACATCATGAAATACTGAACATATACACAGTTGAGCACTACATACTTGTCTGAAATTCTCTACTACATAAGGTGGGTTGATGGGACAATATCCCCACCTAACCCCACCAATACTGAAACATAATCAACACAAAGAGTCTATCAAACGTCCCTCGGAACATGAGGACTCACCAATAAGCTGAAAGCGTAAGCCGGGATGGACTAAGGATGAGGACTGAGCCTGAGATCCGGACCCTGTTTCATGAAACGATATAGCATAGAAAGTATGCAGTCAGTACGTGGAATGTACCGAGTATGCAAGGTAAATAAAATGGACATTTCAAAAGTAAGGTAAACTCATGAATAGACATAGGAGAATGACATCATGCTTGCATAAAAATCTTCGTAATAAAACATAGGGCTCAAGACTTTCAAATCATTCATAATCAATAATTATCATAATTGTAAGTAACTTTATCAAAATATAACTTGAGCCAATAATATAAACATGAAAATGCATAAAATATGCGGAACAATGGGAGGACTCGTCATAACCGGCACCATCATTGTAGATCCTTTCATGATGCCCCATTGTCTCGCTCAAGTGGGTAGAGCCGACCCTTGCTTGCCAGGCGAGGGTCGTGCATAAGGCGTGATATCACATTTGAAGGGATCGGTGTCAATACAATATATAACATTAGAAGCCACGGTGGCACGTGGTTATAAGATATCGACATAGTCCTTTGAACGCCGGGCTGTTCGGTGCTAGACACGAATCCCAAAACATGCATATAGGCTCATACATAAATCAATAACATCATGCATTAAAATTCAATGGCTAAGATATAACATTTATCATCATTGATCCCCTTTAAAACATGCTTAGCCAAGAATCATAGGCCCTTTTCATTGGCCAACATCATAAATCGGTAAATCGAGTAATTCGCTTCATAAATCATAATCATTCCTAAACATGTGGGAATTTCCCAATACTTCATCATGTTCAATTCTTTCAAAACATGCTCATAAACATGGGTAGCTTGAAAATCATACTTTTCTATCATCAATAAACTAAAATTTTAGAGTATTCCTCATAAATCATAACTTCCATGAACCTTCATCAAATGAGCATTTTTAGATTTAAAAGATTGAAACATGATTTGAAGAAAATATTAATAGAATCTACCCATCATTCATAATTTGATAATTAAAACTCAATCAAATCAGACCCATAAAGAGAAATCACATTTTCATGCACTTGAGTAAAACCCCCATAGAATTAGATAGGAGGATTCATGGCTTAAATCAAAATTGGGCATGGGTGAGGAAGAATTCCACCCATTTTAAAACCCTACATACTTGGGAATGGATGGACTCAAAGTTCCTTGAACACCCAGCAAAGAAATTGATGAAAATTTGGGGAAGAAGACCTTGATATCTCCCAAAAACCTCTCTAAGCTTTTGCATGAGAATGGGTATGAATAAAGTACTTAACCCATCTTATCTTACTCAGAAAAATATCCAAAATAATGTAGTTTAGGCCTTAGGGACTTAGGAATTACGAAAATACCCTTATTAAAATGCAGGAAATTCATGGTCACCAGCCCCCACGAGGGACCTCATGGGTTGTTGCTATAGGGCACGACTCGTGGCCATGATCCGTTGAGTCCTTTGCCCAAAACATCTAAGGGGACCCCAGGGTGACTTCACGAGTAGTGAGGTCAGACCACGACTTGTGGTCACCTTCCGTGGCTTACACTGCCCCTCCCAACTTGCCAAAACATCCAAGGTAGATCAGGGGTCGTGAGGTCTGACCACGACTCGTGGTCAGGCCCGTGGCCTCCTCACTCAGGCCTTGCCAAACCATGCCGACCAGGAGCCACCTCATGACTCGTGGTCACTTCTCACGACCAACCTCATAGGTCGTTCTGTGACCTGGTGCTAATTTTCAGTTTTTCTCCGTATTCACTTCCTGGTCTAACCTTTGGGTTCCCGGGGTATAACACTATGTATGACTGATCATGATTTACCTTTTGATATCTACTAGATGTGTTTGTGCGTATGAAGTATTTGCATCATTTTAGAGGAATCCCGAGTCACAACCTCTTCTTGGCACAAACTCAAGTCTATGCATTACTATTGCAGAAAAGTAATATTCTTTGGGCAATATCCAGAGTTTTAGCTATTATATCAACATAAAAGTGTTTTACAGAGAGTGCATGTATAATATGACTTTGCTAAAATCTCGGTGTCAAGGTACATATGTGTTCATATCTCATCATTCCTGCTCATTCAAAATTTTCATATCTACTGTTGCATTTAACCTTGAACTTTTGGTTACTTGAATTTTTTCCAATTTCATTTGTTAGACAACACACTCTAAAAATATTTAATATCATCCTACAAAATAAAGTTGATTCTGTCACGCAACAAAGATGATGGGAAGCAATTACTATTTTGCTCGAAGAGGCATGATATTGATGTCGTAATTCAAGAATGAGAATGAAACATTTATGCTACAAAATAAAGTTGGTTCTGTCACGCATCAAAGATGAAGAGAAGCAATTACTATTTTGCTCAAATACGTTTGATGTTGATGTCATAATTTGAGAATGAGAATGAAACATTTAGGGAATATTTTTTGATTATGAATTAACTCTAAAATTATCAAAATATAAAATTACAAATGTTTGAGATATCTTATGTAATTGAGCTTATAAGTTTATTTGGATACCTTTGCATGAACTTTATTATTATATTTGGGGAAAAAATAGAGGTTGTTCAAAGTTATTAGCTTAATAATACAATAACCAATTAACATTAGGCAACCGTGCGAAGCACGGGCACGCTCATCTAGTATGTATTATAAGTGAAAGAGTTAATAGGAAGATAATATATTTGAAATTTATTAAACAGAATGCACAAACCTCATTTGGGCTTTAAAATAATTTGTTGTACTAGTTTTATTGTCAAAAGCAAATTTGTATTCTTAAGATTCAAAGCCTGTATTTTAAAATCCTTTCTAAAGTCGCAGTTTTGGATCCTTTTGGAAGCCTACTGTCACACCCCGAGCCTACACCCTGGACGTAATATGGTACTTGAAGTCTCAAGTGAACCCAATTCAACCCCTGGTCTATCATACACTGGTATTCTGAGTAAAACATGTACAACGAAAATTTTGAAGTAATAACAAAAAAGCATTTTTATGAAACGTTAGATAAAACTTAAAACATGAAATCTGAACATCTGTAGTCTAAAAGCCTTCTAACTGATGAGTTGCTGGGATAAGCCCCCAATTCACTCTAAGTCTAACTAAAAATAATAACTCAACTGAAAGAAAGTAAAGCAAGGCCCTTGAATGATGAGGACTCACACTTCGGCTATAGCGGAGGAGGATTTGAATCGCAACGACTAACGATGCTGAGTCTGGAAACCTGCAGCTGAATCATGAAATGATACAACATAAAAGTATGAGTCAGTACTTTGAATGTACTAAGTAAGTGGGAGAAAACATATCTGAATATAAAGTCTGAACTGAAATGACACGCAATGACCAACATGTAAGCTGAACTGAACTACTGATGTAAACTGAAATGGTCAAGATGACCCTGTTTGATGGTCAAAGACATGCCCCAAGTCTGAAATACTGAGTCTAAGAGACCACACTAAATTGATCTGAACTGAACTAAACTATCAAAAACAGAGACTGAACTGAACTGACTAGTGGGAGAGTCTCTAACTGACATATAACCACGTGAGCTAGATGTGGAGTCCGATGTATACACCCCACCGGTAGGACCCAATATACCTTTTCAGGGTATAAAGGCATGAACTGGGTGATCACAAAAGTCTAGGGCCAATCGGGCCAAGTAATACTATAACCTACACTAGCAACGTAGTTTTGGAAACCTGGGTGCGCTTGAAACCCGGCCCGCTCGGTGCTAAGTCCTACTCCCACTGGAAATCTATAGTGAACTACTAAGCTGATAGCTCAAAACTGGGGTCTAAGACTATTAGGGACATATAACTGAAAGTAACCTGAGAGTCTTATCCGACCAGATTCTGAAACTGGGTTCTAGACTGGTTAGAGCTGCTTATCTGGAAGCATCATAACCGCCTGAGAACAAACTGTAAACTGAACTGGGATCCTAGGGATTGTCATAGATATATATCTAAAATGTCATGTCTGTCTAATGGACCAATAAACTGGATTCTGAGTCTGATTCTGATAACTGAGAGGCACCATTGACACCTCGGGAAAAGGCTGAAGTCAAACTGATCAGTTGATGAGTTCTGAATAGTTCTGAAGAGGTTCTACATTCTAACTGAACTGAACTACTAAGCATCTAACAGAGAACTCAACTTATTCCAGCAACACGGGAATTCCATAATATGGCATAATCTTAAGAATTAAAGAAATCTTATCTGTCAAGGCTAAAATCATCTTACCAATGGAGTATTTACTCAACATATATATNATATATAATAAGAATTACTAGAAAATTCAGCCCAAAACATACTTTATACTATAGACGGAAATTTAAAACGTAATAATCATTACTCGAAAGTTTAGGGCTTAAATCTCCATGGAAAGAACAACAACAATTTACTTAGGAACTGATTAAGATCATATGAATATTAAACATGAATATCATCCAAACTAAAACTAATGAAAACCAACATGAAAATTTATTCATATTCAAAGAACTCAGGGCTAAACTGATACGGAATTTATGGGAGGATTTTGAGGGACACAAGGGAAGAAAAATTCCCTTGTTGAATTCCCACATACCTGGCTAAGAGTTCCCTAAAGAAGAAGACTTGAATTGATGTTATGAAGGAAGAACCCTAAGCCTTCTAGAGAGTTTCTTGAGAGAACTTTCGATTAATTTTTGAGAGTAAATGTGAGAATGAGGGGAGGAACAGTCCAAAACCTCTAATAAGTCTAAATTTACGTCCAAAATGATGTAGTTTAAAGCTTAGGAGAATAGAGAATTACTAAATAGCCCTTAGAAAATCACTGGGAAAACTACCAGCTGACCCTATAGGGTGACCTAATGAGCCGTGGTGACTGACCATGACTCGTGGTCACCCCCGTTGAGTGCACTACCTGGATTCCCCTGTAGGTCACCATGAGGGACCTAAAGAGTCGTGGTCACTGACCACGACTCGTGGTCACCAGTCATGGACCTCACTGCCTTACTTTTTAAGTTCTATACTAAGCTTGACCACGAGTCACACAACGAGTCGTTGTCACTGACAATGACTCATGGTGACACTCGTTAGGTGCACTGCCTAACAACTTACTAGGGCTGATAACGAGGGACATGATGAGTCATTATAGGTGGCCACGACTCGTGGTCACCATCCGTCAAGTACATTGCGTCACACTTCACTCTTCTAACTCCTCCTTCCCACGACTGACCTAACGAGTCGTTCGGTCTCACAACGACTCGTTAAGTGGGTTATCCCGAGACATTTTCTACAGATTTCTGGATTTTCTGATTAAGTCCCGGATATAGTCTTTGAGTTTCCGGGGCATTACACCTACATTTGAGGTCTTATTTTTTGAAAGGATAATGAGAAAATTGGTTAGTTAATAGTCCACTTGCAAGGAATTTTCACCTTTAATGAAAACTATTTGAGATCTAAAATATACATCAAGTAACCGACCATTAAAAACATGCAATATTCATATCATTTTAATTATGTGTGAGCCAAGTAACTGTGAAATTTTTTACCTAAAATTGGGGGGGGGATGATAAATAATTACACAAACCTGTACCTAGGCAATTTACACAAAAGTTAAGATATAATACCCTAAAATTTTTGTCAATATAAGCATGTAAAAATGATTCAATACAACAATTTGGCAAAAATTTCAAGAAAGTAAAAAAGAGGGAGGGGCCAGATTCTTTTATCAAGAATCTGATATGAACAAGAGAACTCCAAAGCGAGCATTCGAAAAGAAAGGACGCATTGTTGAGCACAACTTTGATTTGCACACCCGTCGATTAGTGCGAACAGCGTCGTGCCATGCTGGGCGACACGCACCAGTTCAGTGCGAGGACCTGCCAAGGGACATATTCCAGTGGACATGCGCGTTTGCTCCGTGTCATGGAGCAAAATCAGGGCGTTAGGGTCCGTGACACGGAGGTAGTCCATCCACGACCAAAAATTGCAATTTCCCCACTTATTATAAATTAAACACTTAGCTCCTAAAATCATTTTATCACGAAATATTTTGAGAACACGGAGAGGAGCGAAGGGAGAAAGGAAGAACTCTACCTAGGGTTCGTTATTTTTCATTCTCTTTTAATCATTCTTGTAAGTACTTTACTTTAATCATGTTTTTAAGTATTTGTACGAACATGAGTGGCTAAAACCCTTTCTATAGGGTTGAGGCCACATGATATGAATGTGATTGCTTAATTTTCATCTTTGGTTTGAGTTTTAGTTGTTGTTTTGTCTTGAATTCTTAATTATTGATGTTTTTATGCTTGATCACCATGAAAAAAACTCGTTAAGCTTAGGTAAAAGCTCGAAAGAGTAACCCTAGGCTAGAACATAAGAATGTAGGAAGCAAGTTCCTATCTTTATGATAAGATTAGCGGTTAGGATAGAAATTATACCTAATTTGCCTTGCTTGGTTATTAAAATGGGATGAGCTAGACATCGACTTAGAATTGTCACATCACCACTCGTAGAAGTAATTATGAAGCTAAGTTCGGTTAAATGATTAGAGGTACGAAAGTCCATAATCAAGGGCACAAACCCCGTAAATCACATCCATGTAGTTAAATTGCTCACAAATTAGGATGTCACATCCCCATCAACGATGTAGGTGTGAGACTAGTTTGCCGTGTTTAGAGGCTTGAAAGACCATGAACATAGCATTTTAATTATGTGAGACAACAACTGAAGTTTCATTACCGAACCATTGTGAATTGTAGCATTGCATGATTATTAGGCCTTAACTCTAGTTGCTTCTTGTATTATTTCTCGAGTATTTTGTGATCACCTTTAGACTTAATTAGAATTTCTCAAAATTTCTATAATCAACACTTGTGAAGGTTAATTTTACGCTTGAACTTGATAATTCGCTGAATTAGTCTAGTCCTTGTGGGTTCGACATCAGGCTCTTAAAAAGGGCCACTGTATTACTTGTATGACTACGTACACTTGCGCATGTGCTGGGGAGAAAACACGGAGTGGAAAATTTAGACTCTCGAGGACATGTTGAGAGCATGTGTGATTGACTTCAGAGGTAGCTAGGATGAGCATTTACCACTTATCGAGTTTGCATACAATAACAGCTATCATTCTAGTATCCAGATGGCACGATTCGAGGCTCTCTGTGGGCAAAGACGTAGATCTCCCATTGGTTGGTTTGAGATTGGTGAAGTAGCGATGATAGGACCAAATTCGATTCATGAGGCTGTAGAGAAGGTTTAGTTGATAGGGGACAGGTTGAAAACTACTCAGAGTCACCAAAAGTCCTATGCTGATGTGAGGAGAAGGGAATTAGCATTTGAAGTTAGTGATTGGGTATTTCTGAAGGTGTCTCCCATGAAGGGAGTGATGAGGATCGGAAGAAAGGGGAAGCTTAGTCCCAGCTATGTTGGCCAATATAGGATAGTGAGATGTGTTGACAAGGTGGCTTATGAATTGGAATTGCCCTTAAAATTAGTTTCTGTGCATCCTATTTTTCATGTATCTCTCTTAAAGAAGTGTTTGGGTGATCCATCTTTAGTTGTCCCGGTGGACAGTGTCGGTGTGAAAGACAACCTCAGTTATGAAGAGGTTTCGGTAGAAATACTGGATCATCATGTTCGCAGGCTGAGGAAAAAGGAAGTAATTTCAGTTAAATCATTATGGAGGAATCATCATGTTGAGGGAGCTATATGGAAATCCAAAGCGGATGTGATGGCTAGATACCCACATTTATTCTCTACCAGCTCAGTTCCAGCTTGAGGTATCAGTTTTTTCCTAAAATCCTATTTAGTTTTCATGTTCAGTTGATGTGCCCAAGTTTCTTTTATGTATATGGATGTATGTATGATTTGTAAATTCAGTTCAGCTATGTAGTTTGAATAAGAGATAGTCATTTCGTTAGTTTTCTAGCTTAAATGATCAGCATTTGAATATGATGATTGCATTTTTCTGCTTTTCTGTATGTTTTCCAATATTCGAGGATGAATGTTTCCTAGGGAGAGATATTGTTATACCCCGGGAGCCCAAAGATTAGACTTGGGAGTTGAAATAGAGAATGGGTCGTGAGGTAACCCGTGAAGAGCAACCACGAGTCGTGATGTGACTCATGGTATGGCCCAAGAGATGAATTTGAAGTACGGGAAATGAAATCCCCATGGACGTGACCACGAGGTCCCACGACTCGTTAGGTTAGTCACGGGGAGTGGTGATTGAGAAAAGAGGAAAGGATGGAAATGGACTTAATGGAAGGACCCTATGAGTTATGGTCAGTCACCACGATTTGTGGGGAGGGTTGTGAGCAGCAGGATGAAGCAAGGTAAATGTTACACCCTGTAAAATTCTCGACACATAGATGGCCTATTCGCATGTTGGTTAAGAGTTTTTGAATACCATACATGCTAGGAAAAGGCCCGGGGAAAGACCGGATAAGCAATCCGTCGAACCATCGCGGAAGGAGCCGGGGCAGAGCCCCTCCGCGATGGCAACGTGTCACGGAGGGAGGGCCTCCGCGTTGGCCCCGTGAC
>JACEIK010001766.1:84162-110008 GCA_018107945.1 Datura stramonium | reverse complement strand
ATGTAATTTTTTCCAAAAACACAGTGTCACAACCCAAATGGACGGATTGCGCGGGCACCTACATCGACTCTAACTCAATAGGAGAAACCCTTTTTGGACAACTTAAAGTAATAATTACAATTCTCATAAATTTTCATAAAATCAATAATGTTTTGAAAGTTTGATAAACTGCTTCCCAAAAACCTTAACTCTCTTAAGATCTAGTCTAGACATGTACAAGAGCTCTAAATGAAATACCGATAAACGAAATACCGATAAATAAAAAGACACAGCTTTGCCTATAGAGAAAATGCAGAAGCTGATGCTGAGTACACTACGTCAATCATGAAACCTCAACCTGCCACAACCTACACCCCTAAAAGGTGTAGCAAGAGTAGTATCAATACACCACACTTACTTATAGGCATCCTAGGTCGACTACAATTAATTTACGCAATAACATAAAATTAATATGCAATCAATAATTCAGTTTAAATAACCACTCAACATTTTTCAAGATAATTTCTTTACTCTTCATTTACGATAGTTACTTAAACATGAATCCACATTTCTCTATCCAGCTTAGCCATAGAGGCTAGCCTGCACAATGTTTAGGCCTCGCTGCAGCGGTAACTTGACCGTTGCTGCGGTCTCTCCACAACAAAAACTCTATCGCTGCAGCAGTACTGTTCTAGGCAGTAACTCGACTTTGCTGGCAACCTTACTTCTTTCAACACCTCATCAATTACACAAGGCCTAACATCACACAAAAACTTACAGCAATCTATGTTCAATTAATTATACCCTTCACCACCTTTTATCTTATCATAATCATTCAATTTATTCTCCTTTTTATGAAACATTCTCACAGTCAAGAGTAACCAACAACAATACGTAAATCACATTTATCCAATGATTGTGCATGCAAATATTAACTCATACACAATCAATTTCATCAAACACCAAGACTTACAATACAAGTAAGACACAATTATGCGGCAGATCACATGCACACTGGACACACAGTAAATAGACCCGTCATCATTAATTTCATCTTATCAAATATCTGCATCCATATCGATGTCATACCTGTCACTAAACTCTATACATAGCCATATGTATGTCAAACATACATGTACTAATCTCTATTTCACAACCGTATGTATATCAAACATACATGTATTGATCTCTGTCTCATAGCCGTATGTCTATCATGACATACCTGTACTAATCTCTGTCACCATTATACCACTAGTAATGACGCCTCTGTCATATCAATGTACACACATGCCAGAGGGTCTTATTTCTGCCCTTCCAGTCATGACCTACAAGGACCACTAGAAATTCATGTACTGTATACCCAGCCATATGAACCTCTTATAGTACCTGTCTGTGTACTCATATCCGTACCCTCAACTTGTCACGCCCCACCTTAGGAGGCATGACCGGCACCTAGTGCCACACTGGGTCTGAACCAGTCTAACTGAACTAGTGCACTACTGGTGCACATTGATACTCAATTCAAGAAACCAACGAGCTATATCTCAGCTGTAAGTACAGTCCCTGGCCGATAAGGCCATCCGTAAAAGAAGACAACTAACCAGAACAACACAATAACAGGGATCTTATGCGGGCTGACAAGACCACCATGCTGTCTAGTTATAAATTGAATAAACCCCTGACCTCAGCTGAAGGCTAGGAACGTCCCGAACTACGTCTATCTGCACCTGCAGGAAAGTAATGCAGCGCCCAGGTGGGCATCAGTACAATATGTACCGAATATGTAAGGTAGAAAGATAGTAACTGACTGAAAACTAGTAACTCTATAATAATTTAAAAGAGAGAGTAAGTATTTAACCTGCAATACCTGTACCGTCTGAATTATCTAAACAACAAGTCTATTTATGCAAACAAGAACCTAAACGGCCCCTATAAGCCCGGAAGGTACAGACAACACAGAAAAACCTACTTGGCCTTCATAAGCCCCGACAAGTACAAACAAGATCCCCTCCACTTACCTGACCAATAAGGACTTTAGCATAACTGTAACTCGGGGTGGCCCTCATGGCCTCAATCGGATGGAACTCATTATGGCCCTCACGACCTTAGTAAATGAAACTCAGTACGGCTCTTACAGTCTCAGTAAATGGGACTCAATACGGCCTTTACAGCCTCAGTCAATGGAATTCAATACGACCCTTATAGCCTCAGTAAATGTAACTCAATACGACCCTTACAGCCTCATTAAATAGAATTCAATATGGCCCTTGATGCCTCAGTAAATGTAATTCAATACGGCCCTTACAACCTTAGTAAATAGATATCAATATGGCCCTTGCAGCCTCAGTAAATGTAACTCAATATGGCCATTACAGCCTCAGTAAATAGAATTCAATACGTCCCTTACAACCTCAGTAAATGTAACTCAATACGGCCCTTACAGCCTCAGTAAATAGAATTCAATACGGCCCTTACAACCTCAGTAAATAGAATAGCAGCTAACTACTCAACTTCGGGGGACGATCATTCTAGCTTGGCTAACTTGGACAAGAGTTATTATCTCATCGCTATAGGATCAATTCAGTTTACAACAGATGATTCCAATAGGTTTACTCAGAAGTACTGTAGACATATGAGTCGTATTACTTTACGACAAACATAACTTTCCGTAAGGATAGCCTTACATACCTTAAGTGCCGACTTCCTGTTTGATCGGCGAGTTTTAACCTGAATTCAACAACCCTTCGCAACTGTAATCGTATTAATGGGAGAATGAGACTATTTCAGTACTCAATTCAAAGAAAATGATAACTTTTCATAATAATATCAACTACATCTTAACTTGACGGAATACGACCGAAAACGTATAATTTTTCGAGAGTTCAGAAGGGAGAAATGCTTACTCAAAGCCTGTGATCATATAGAAATTAGTTTGAAGCAATTCTGATGACTTCTACTTGGAGGAGTTCCGATTAGCCGGATGCTTTTCATGAAACTAACTCCGTAGTAATGTTTCCCGTAGGCTTATAATTCAATACATAAAGTTAATCATAGTTTGGACGGCGTTTGGTAGCGTAATCGAACGAAAAACGATGAATTATCTCGTCTCACACACTCTCTGGCTGTGACTATGTGGGAAAATGATCACAATGAACTTTAAGGAACAAAATATACATTTAGGGGTGGTGGAAAGGGGGCGCCTCGCGCCGCGCCTTCTATTGCAGAGTCTCCCTGGTGCGCCGCGCCTCTCATGGCACTGGCAGGGCTGGCGCGCCGCACTGCCTAGAGCGCCATGGTGCTGGCGGGTCGCGCTGGCCCTTGCGGCCTAACCTCGTTCGACCCGAGCTTTGGGGTTTCCTACACGCGTCGTACCTTCTTTATTTAACACAACTCCACACATACGTTTGAAACATCCTCCCCCCTTAGGAACATTAGTCCTCGAATTTCTATTTCAACTCATAAGGGCTTAACTCTTTTAACTATTTTTTTGAAAATTTTTGGTAGAGTTTCCTCTATAATATGGGCTAACTGAAAAATCCTGAAACGCATAAAAGTCCAATACACGTAGATCACAGGACACTATAACAACTCTTTCACAACAAAATGGCAGTCAACTTAATAATCTTTGCATACAACTGGCGGTCTCTGAGGATCTAGAGTATTGTTCGCAAATGACTTTTATGTTTTGTTTCTCAGCGGGAGTAAACCAAAATATCATCAATGAACACTATTACAAACAGATCCAAATACTGCCTGAAGATACTATTCATGAGATCCCTAAACACTGCTGGCGTGTTAGTCAACCCGAAGGACATAACGAGAAATTCAAAGTAGCCATACCTGGTTCTGAAAGCTGTCTTTGGAATATCTTTCTCCCGAACTCGAACCTGGTGGTACCCGAATCTCAAATCAATTTTAGAAAAGTGTTTCGCCCCTTGTAGCTGGTCAAAAAAATCATCTATTCTTGGAAGAGGATATTTATTCTTAGTAGTAACTTTATTCAATTGCTGGTAATCTATGCACATGCGTAGGGAACCATCCTTCTTTCTTACAAACAAAACTGGCGCACTCCATGGTGACGTACTGGGTCTGATGAAACCTTTGTCTAACAGATCTTTCAGCTACTCTTTCAATTCTCTAAGATCTACAGGTGCCATTCTATACAGGGGAATAAATATCGGATGAGTATCTGGTAGCAAATCTATAGAGAAGTCTATTTCCCGCTCTGGGGGAATACAGGGAAGTTCATCCGGAAACACATCTGAGAACTCATTAACAACCGGGATAGACTGGAGAGTCGGGGTTTCTGCTTGTACATCCCGAACATTGAATATGGTAAATACAACCCTTTGCTATTAACTTTTCTACCTGAAGATAGTATATAAACTTACCTTTCGGTGTAACTGTGTTACCTCTCCATTCTCGCACAACCTCCCTCGAAAAATGAAGTCGGGCAATTCTAGTCTAACATTCTACAGTAGCATAACATGGTGCCGACCAGTCCATACCCATAATCACATCAAAGTTAATCATTTCTAATTCTACCAGATCTGTTGAGGTCTGATGACCCGCAATCTGTACTGTACAACCCCGGTAAATTCTTCTGACAATAATAGAGTCACCAACAAGGATAGATACTGAAAAGGGTCGCTGAAGCAATTCTGGTACTATATAAAACTTCTGGGCTACTAAGGAGTAACATACGACAAAGTAGAGCCTGGATCTATCAAAGCATAAACTGAGTGAGAACAGACATTTAATATACCAGTCACAACATCTGGCGACGACTCTGACTCCTGTCTCCCTTGCAATTCATATGTATGATCCTGGCCACTACTTGAACCAGATGCCCCTGATCTACCTCGGCCTTTGCTGGCTGGAGCTGTGGGCCTACGCCCTGCAGAAGGTGCTGTGGCATATGAACCTACTGAAACTCTACTCTGTTGTTCTTGACCGCCCTGGCGTCTATTCGGGCAGTCTCTCATCATATGTCACTCTTTCCTGCAGGTATAACAGGCGGTGGAACCATATCTAACCCTCCCCAGATGCCGGCTATGATAAGGACTGCATCGGGGTATCGTTAACTCTGTCTGATCTTGGTCCCTCTGTTGCTGCGAGCCTGGCGCTAGCGAATTTTCATCGGGGCCTGAATACCTCTAACGATCTAATCTACTGTCCTTCTGATGCTGAAATGGAGGCCTAGGTTGTCTACTTAAAAAACTAGTCCTTGGCCCGCCCTAAAAATCTGTTTGAAAATCTGCGGATCTAGCCCTCCGACGCTGCTCCTGACCTGACCTTTCCATAGCATACTGACGCTGTCTGAGCTCCTCTACATTCTGAGCAAAGGCCTGCTTCCAGGAAATTTCCATATCCTCTTGCAGTGTAGCTGTAATGCAAGATTCTATATATTCTGGTGCAAGCCCCATGATAAATCGATGCACCCTAGCTGGCATGGTATCAACAAACAAGGGTGCATACCTGGCTAAGGAGTCGAATCTCAATGCATACTCCTTGACACTCATTCTGCCCTGCTCAAGATGCAAAAACTGTTCCACCCTGGCCTGCCAGACCTCTCGAGGCAAATAATGATCTATGAAAGCCTCAGAAAAGACGGGCAATGTAGGTGGAGGTGCATCTCTGCCTCGAGACCTCTCCCAACTCTCGTACCACAAAACCGCTATGTCTCAAAATCTGAATACTACTAGCTCAACTGATTCTGTGGACGAGGCATGCATGACCCGAAATATTCTCTACAGCTGGTCTATAAAGTTATGAGGGTCCTCTTTGCGATCTGTCCCTGTAAAGTGCGGGGGACTCAAGGCTTGGAACTCACGAACTCTCAAACTACCGGGCCCCTCAGCGGGCTCAACGATAGTTGGTACCACCGGTTGAGGCTGACGCTGAGCAGCCATCATTTGTACCAACATATAAAATGCACCCCTGAGCTCCTGATCTGATGGTATAGGAATAGCTGGGGGTGGTACTGGTATATCTGCCGCCCTGGCGGGTTCTGAATGGGGTGGTGAATGCTAGGGAGATCGAGGTGGTGTCCCTCTGTCACCCTCAGATCAGGCTGACTCAACCTGGGGCCCCCTACTGGTTCCCTCTCCTGTTGCCACATCCAGCTCTCAACCCATCACGGTCTGCCATGTGTCTGACATTTCTCTATAAACAAATAGGATAAAATAAGCTCAGCAAGTAACCCTATACAACACAGCTTTATAACACGACTAGAGGAGAAAAAGAGTAACCATATTATTATGCCTTGCAGCCTCCTACCTATAGGATGTGGTGTACAACACACCCATATACAAGACACTGCTTGGAACGGCTTGCAGACTCCCTGGGATACAACCGGCTCTGATACCAAGTTTGTCACGCCCCACCTTGGGAGGCATGACCGGCACCTAGTGCTACACTGGGTCTGAACTAGTCTAACTGAATTGGTGCACTACCGGTGCACATTGATACTCAATTCAAGAAACCAACGAGCTATATCTCGGCTGTAAGTACAGCCCTTGGCCGACAAGGCCACCTGTAAAAGAAGACAACTAACCAGAAAAACACAATAACAGGGATCCTATGCGGGCCGACAAGACCACCATGCTGTCTAGTTATAACCGAAATGTAAATCAGGCGCTAAACTACGCTATGGCCGACAAGGCCGCTATCTAACAGCTAAACAAGGCCCCACATAGCCGTCATAAGAAATAAAGCACACATGGGGGCCACACGTCCAACAACAACTAACCACAGGGAATATACCACAGATTGCAAGCCTCTAGGAGTGATATAATGGTCGGGACAGGGCCCCGACCTACCCACAACTGTACATCAAAAGTAAGCCTCGTCTAACTTTCAACTCTGGAGGGAAGGAGCTGAATAAACTGCTGACCTTAGCTGAAGGCTGGGAACGTCCCAAACTGCGTCTATCTGCACTTGCAAGCAAGTAATGCAGCGCCCAGGTGGGCGTCAGTACAATATGTACCGAATATGTAAGGTAGAAAGATAGTAACTGACTGAAAACTAGTAACTCTATAATAATTTAAAAGAGAGAGTAAGGATTTAACCTATAATACCTGTACCATCTGAATTATCTAAACAATAAGTCTATATACGCAAACAAGAACCTAACCGGGTCCACATAATCCTGGAAGGTACAGAAGACATAGAAAAACCTACCTGGGCCCCCATAAGCCCCGACAAGTACAAACTATATCCCCTCCACTTACCTGACCACTAAGGACTTTAGCATAACTATAACTCGGGGTAGCCCTCGTGGCCTCAATCGGATGGAACTCGTTATGGCCCTCACGACCTTAGTAAATGAAACTCAGTACAACCCTTACATCCTCAGTAAATGGGACTCAATACGACCCTTAAAGCCTCAGTCAATGGAATTCAATACGGCCCTTACAACCTCAGTAAATGTAACTCAATACGGCCCTTACAGCCTCAGTAAATAGAATTCAATATGGCCCTTGCAGCCTCAGTAAATGTAACTCAATACGGACCTTACAACCTCAGTAAATAGATTTCAATACGGCCTTTGCAGCCTCAGTAAATGTAACTCAATATGGCCCTTACAACCTCATTAAATAGAATTCAATACGACCCTTACAACCTCAGTAAATGTAACTCAATACGACCCTTATAGCCTCAACAAATAGAATTCAATATGGCCCTTACATCCTTAGTAAATAGAATAACAACTAACTACTCAACTTCGGGGGACGATTATTCTAGCTAGGTTAACTTGGACAAGAATTATTATCTCATCGCTATAAGCTCAATTCAGTTTGCAACAGCTGATCCCAATAGGTTTACTCAGAAGTACTTTAGATATATGATTCGTATTACTTTACGACGAACATAACTTGCCATAAAGATAGCCTTACATACCTTAAGTGCCGACTTCCTGTTTGACCAGTGAGTTTTAACCTGAATTCAATGGCCCTTCGCAACTATAATCGTATTACTGGGAGAACGAGACTAGTTTCAGTACTCAATTCGAAGAAAATGATAACTTTTCATAATAATATAAACTACATCTTAACTTGATGGTATACGACCGAAATCATATAATTTTCTGAGAGTTCAGAAGGGAGAAATGCTTACTCAAAGCCTGTGATCGTATAGAAATTAGTTTGAAGAAATTATGACGACTTCTACTTGGTGGAGTTTCAATTCATCCGGCTCTTTTCTTGAAACTAACTCCGCAGTAATGTTTCCCGCAGGCTTATAATTCAATACCTGAAGTTAATTGGAGTTTGGACTATGTTTGGTAGCGTAATCGGACGAAAAATGTTGAATTATCTCATCTCACACTCTCTCTAGTTGTGACTATGTTGGAAAATGATCAGAATGAACTTTAAGGACCCTTATATACATTTAGGGGCGGTGGTAAGGGGGCGTCTCGCCCCACCCAACGCGACAGTCGCGCTGCGCCTTCCATTGCGGAGTCTCCCTGGCTCGCCGCGCCTCTTAAGGCACTGGCAGGGCTGGCATGCTGCACTGCCCAGAGCGCCACGGTGCTGGCGGGTCACGTTGGCCCTTTAGGCCTGACCTCATTTGACCCGACCTTCGGGGTTTTCTACACGCGTCGTACCTTCTTTATTTAACACAACTCCATGCATACGTTTTTAAGTTACAAACTTTTACGGGGTGTAACACAACTGCATGAATATTTAGTCACACCTATCTGTGTACCCATTCATACTATTCGCCTAGATTCTCTCCTCGATCATGAGCCACTCATATCCAAGTACTCATACACATATAATTCTGCTTGTGTGGAAGCTCACCTCAGACACAAGCCTCTTATCTTAGGGTAAGGTAATACCAATAATCTCATTCACGTTCACTACATGATAAGAATCTATTATTCCTCACTCATCAACATATACAACATGATATCAACCAGTCAACTCGTGACAGCTCGGGCAAACCCATTTATTAACCATGGATCCTCAACATAACATTTATATATTATACTTCGTCAACTCATGTGACCATTTAGAAAGAATTAATGAATCAACAATACGCAACATATTTATCATGGAATTTCACTCAGTCAACTTAGGTGACCACTTGACAAGGTATATAAATCAACAATCATCAACACAGTTCACCAAGTATTTCATTAGGTTAAAACATATGACACCACATAACACACATTGTTTATCTCAATTACCCTTAACTCTCACCATGACAATTATTACATTGAGCTTCTCAAATCTCTTCTACAATCAGATAAGATATCAACATTATTCTATACGATCAAGGCATGAAGACCCATTAGCTATTCCCACAACTCACCATATTTATCAGTTATCTAGTTTAAGAAATGATTCTTCCAATATCGTTACTCATTAATTTATTAGTTATCAATTATTTAATACGTAGTCCCACTTCAATCAAAATTCACAACCAAGCCATTGTAAAGATATTATTCACAATGCCTCAGGCTAGAATTTACCAGCCTTCTTATTACCTAGGGACCCATCATTCATTCAGGTTCTTTCAAACTTATTGTATCGCCTTAGTTTTGTGACATTTCCATTTTAAAGCAGTCTATTTGGGTCAAATGTTTCCCCATTAAATCAACACATAAGATTACTTTGATAAAACCGAGTCTAAATCGCTCAACTTGATTAACTATGAATTCTTAAAATTACTTATTCTTTCCTTACCTCATATTCATTCTAAGCTAGTTAATTTACACCACCAATTCACCTTCTCATTTATGGCATATAAAAGGGCACTAACAAGTCCACGTAACCCCATTAGATTTATTCACCTTGCTTCTTTCTTGTTCCTCTCTTTTTATATAACACATGCACAAAGATATATTCATAATTTATACCGTCAAATACACCATCAAATATACGATCAAGAACAACTACTATTCTATATCATCAAAATCTGCAATCAAAAATATCACCTTAAAACTCCATTACCAAGATCATAAAATCAAGGATACATTATCAAGAGTATCCAATCAAGAGTACTTGCCAAGAACATCACATTAAGAGTGCATCCCCCTATTATTAATCATTTAGGTTTCACTTATCCTCGTGTTCTCGTAGTTAGGTTTCACACTTTTTTTTACTTTGTACACATACCAAATAAGTTGTATACATCAATATGACATAAGAATGAAAGATAAAAGCCTCACTCTCATATGACACATGATACACTCAAGATAGGTCAATGACGATCCTCTATTTAGCATTCACTAGTGTAAGTTTAATGCAAACATTTTAAAGTCCTCAACAATATACAATGGAGTCAAATAGGAGATCCTAAGGGTCTCAAAAAGGGTGTATCTACACCTTTTACATGTTTTTTTGTATACCCCTAAACAGTTTCCTAATGTATCAATCTCGAGTACCTAGCATTCATATAATTTTAAGCTATACAAAATCATAATGACTAAAATTCCCTCAAGACAGTTGTCATCCATTCATCATTAGGAAAAGTAGCTACCTATGAATAAAAAAATAAAACCCACTAGAATACAATCTACTAGCTGGTTCAAAGATTCACCCCTCGAAAAGAATCTATGCACAAATAAAAACCAAGGGTTATGCTAACCACCAGCAAGACTCAACATACTACTTAGCTAATATACTAATTAATACCTATTACAACCCAAAAGAATGAAACAAGATATCCAAAAAAACAAATAAAAAAAAGACTATCAAAAAATTATACAACCATAATAACATAAATAAATAGAAATTTGTTCCCCCATTCCACACTGTAATGCTCCGAAAGTCCCTAAGATTAGATCCGAGACTTGCAGTAGAAACCAACCGAAAAAATTACACCATACCATTGAACGAATCACAAGATGAGTCATCCTTTGAATGACTCATTGGTTGTTCCATGGTGATGAACTTAAAAAATTTATCAAAATTTACCCAGAACCGATAAGTGGATTGTATGACCGTTGTTAGATTATACCGACTGTTTGTTTTAGTCGTTGGAACAGGTTCAGAGGATGAATTAGAGAAGAAGCAGGGACCAACGTGTGAACCAATGATTCATTGTTTTAACCAATAGTCCGTTGTGTTGGCCGTGGGTTATGCCAGTTGAAATTTTAATTTAGCTGTCCAGGGGTATTTTAGTAAACTTCTATGCTTTTAACTTCTAAGTGATGTCATTTTAAGATTACTAAAAGGATGATTAAGGGGTTAAATTTAGCCTAGACCCTCATTCTCTTCAAACACCATAAGTTAGAAATTCTCTATCACGGAAGAGCTAAGGTTCATTATCTTCTCCTTCTCAATTTCTCTTGGATCTTCAAATCAAGCAAATTCCATCAAGCCCAGGTATGTCAGGTTATGAGTGAGGGATTCGTCCACCCTCATGCCCAATTTCAACTCAATTTCATGAATTCAAGTCTCCAATAATATTTTATGGAAATTCTAGGGTTAGACTATATTTTGATGAAATCTCTCATGTTTTTCGATGAATTCAACTCTCTTATGATTCAATCTATGTTTTATAATTATGATTACATGTTTTCTACAAAAATCTCTTATGAACATATGTTTCCAAATTATGATGATTTATGTTACACCCGGTAAAAGTTAGTAACTTACAAACGTACGCGTGGAGTTGTGTTAAATAAAGAAGGTACAACGCGTGTAGGAAACCCTGAAGGTCGGGTCGAACGAGGTCAGGCTGCAAGGGCCAATGCGACCCGCCAGCATCGTGGCTCTCTGGGCAGCACGGGGCACCAGCCCTACCAGTGCCTTGAGAGGCGCGACGCACCAGGGAGACTCCGAAATGGAAGGCGCGACGAGGCCCTAGGTTAACGCGTTGAGTGGTGTGAGGAGCCCCATTACCACCGCCCCTAAATGTATATAAGGGTCCTTAAATTTCATTGTGATCATTTTCCAACATAGTCACGACCAGAGAGAGTGCGAGACGAGAGAATTCAACATTTTTCATCCGATTACGCTATCAAACACCGTCCAAACTCTGATTAACTTCAGGTATTCAATTATAAGCATGCGGGAAACATTACTACGGAGTTAGTTTCACGAAAAGAGCCCGGTGAATGGGAACTCCGCCGAGTAGAAGCCGTCAGAATTGCTTCAAACTAATTCCTATACTATCATAGGCTTTGAGTAAGCATTTCACCCTTCTGAACTCTCGGAAAATTATACATTTTCGGCCGTATTCTGTCAAGTTAAGATGTAGTTGATATTATTATAAAAAGTTATCATTTTCTTTGAATTGAGTACTGAAACTAGTCTCGTTCTCCCAGTAATACGTTTACAGTTTCGAAGGGCTATTGAATTTCGGTTAAAACTCACCGGTCAAACAGGAAGTCAGAACTTAAGTTATGTAAGGCTATCCTTACGACAAGTTATGTTCGTCATAAAGTAATACAACTAATATCTCTACAGTACTTCTGAGTAAACCTATTAGGATCAGCTATTGTAAACTGAATTGAGCCTATAGCAATGAGATAATAACTCTTGTCCAAGTTAGCCTAGCTAGAATGATTGTCCCCCGAAGTTGAGTAGTTAGCTGCTATTCTATTTACTGAGGCTGTAAGGGCCGTATTGAGTTCTATTTACTGAGGCTGTAAGGGCCGTATTGGATTACATTTATTGAGGCTGTAAGGGCTGTAGTGAGTTACATTTACTGAGGTTGTAAGGGCCGTATTGAATTATATTTACTTAGGCTGTAAGGGCCGTATTGAGTTACATTTACTGAGTTACAACCATATTGAATTCTATTTATTGAGACTGTAAGGGTTGTATTGAGTTACATTTACTGAGGCTGCAAGGGCCGTATTGAATTCTATTTACTGAGGCTGTAAGGGCCGTATTGAGTTACATTTACTGAGGTTGTAAGGGCCATATTTAATTTCATTGTCTGAGGCTGTAAAGGCCGTATTGAGTCCCATTTACTGAGGCTGTAAGGGGGTTACTGAGTTTCATTTACTGAGGCTGTTAGGTCCATAATGAGTTCCATCCGATTAAGGCCATGAGGGACACCTTGAGTTACAATTATGCTAAAGTCCTTAGTGGTTAGGTAAGTGGAGGGGATCTTGTTTGTACTTGATGGGGCTTATGGGGGCCCAGGTAGGTTTTTCTGTGCTGTCTGTACCTTCCAGGCTTATGGGGGACCGATTAGGTTCTTGTTTGCATATATAGACTTGTTGTTTAGATAATTCAGATGGTATAGGTATTGCGGTTAAATCCTTACTCTCTCTTTTAAATTATTATAGAGTTACTAGTTTTCAGTCAATTACTATTTTTTTGCCTTACATATTTGGTACATAAAGTACTGACGCCCACCTGGGCGCTGCATTACTTGCTTGCAAATGCAGATAGATGCAGTTTGGGACGTTCCAAGCATTCAGTTGAGGTCAGCAGCTTATTCAGCTCCTTTCCTCCGGAGTTGAAAGTTAGACGAGGCTTACTTTTGATGTACAGTTTTGTGTAGGTTTGGGCTCTGTCTCGACCATTATATCACTCCTAGAGGCTTGCAGTCTATGGTATATTCCCTGTGGTTAGTTGCTGTTGGCCGTGTTGGGACCCATGTGTGCTTTATTTCCTATGACGGTTGTGTGGGGCCTTGTTTATCTATTAGATAGCAGCCTTGTCGGCCATAGCGTAGTTTAGCGCCTGATTTACATTTCGGTTATAACTAGACAACATAGTGGTCTTGTCGGCCCGCATAGGATCCCTGTTATTGTGTTGTTCTGGTTAGCTGTCTTCTTTTACAGGTGGCCTGGTCGGCCAGGGGTTGTACTTACAGCCGAGATATAGCTCGCTGGTTTCTTGAATTGAGTATCAATGCGTACCAGGACTGCACCAGTTCAGTTAGACTAGTTCAGACCCAGTGTGGCACTAGGTGCCGGTCATGCCTCCCAAGATGGGGCGTGACAAAGTTGGTATCAGAGACAGTCGTATCCCAGGGAGTCTGCAAGACTTGTCAAGCAGAGTCTTCTCTATGGGTGTGTTGTGCACCACATCCTATAGGCAGGAGGCTGCAAGGTATAATAGTACGATTACTCTTTTTTTCCCTCAAGTTGTGCTATAGAGCCGTTTTGTATAGGGTGACTTTCTGAACTTATGTTATCCTATTTGTTTATAGAGAAATGTCAAACACACGGCAGATCACAACGGGTCAAGAGCTGGATGCAGCAGTAGGAGAGGGCACCAGTAGGGGCCCCCAGGTTGAGTCAGCCCGATATAAGGGCGAAATGGGGACACCACCTCGATCTCCTCAGCATTCACCACCCCATTCAAAGCCCGCCAGGGTGGCAGATATACCAATACCACCCCCATCTATTCATATACCATTAGATCAGGAGCTCAGGGGTGCATTTTATATGTTGGTACAAATGATGGATGATTAGCTTCAGCCTCAGCCGGTGGTACTAACTACTGTTGAGCCTGCTGAGGGGCCCGATAGTTCAAGAGTTCGTGAGTTCCTGGCCTTGAGTCCCCTGTAGTTTACAGGGGAAGATCATAGAGAGGACCCTCAAAACTCTACAGACCAGCTGCAGAGAATATTTTGGGTCATGCATGCCTCTTCCACAGAATCAGTTGAGCTAGAAGTATTCAGATTGTGAGACGTAGCGATTTTGTGGTACGAGAGTTGGGAGAGGTCCTGTGGCAGAGATGCACCTCCACCTACATGGCACGTATTGTTTTAGGCTTTATAGATCATTATTTGCCCCGAGAGGTCCGGCAGGCCAGGGTGGAGCAATTTTTGCATCTTGAGCAGGGCAAAATGAGTGTCAGGGAGTATGCATTGAGATTCGACTCCTTAGCCAGGTATGCACCCTCGTTCGTTGATACCATGCCAGCCAAGGTGCACTGATTTATCATGGGGCTCACACAAGAATATATAAAATCTTGCATTACAGCTACACTACGGGAGGATATGGACATTTCCCAAATCCAGGCTTTTGGTCAGAATATAGAGAAGCTAAAACAACGTCAGTATGCTATGGAAAGGTCAGGTCAGGAGCAGCGTCAGAGGGCTAGACCCGCAGATTTCAGGGTAGGCCCAGGCCATGTTTTCCAGGTAGACCACCTAGGCCTCCATTTCAGAAGTAGCAGGACAGTAGATCAGATCATCGGAGGTAGTCAGGCCCCGCGAAAGTTCGCGAGCGCCAGGCTTGCAGCAGCAGAGGGGGCCATATCAGACAGAGTTAGCGATACCCCGATGCTGTACTTGTGATAGCCGATATTTAGGAAGGTGTAGATATGGTTCCACCGCTTTTTATACCTGCGTGCAGGAGGGACATATGATGAGAGACTGCCCGACTAGACGCCAGGGCGGTCAGGACTAGCAGAGTAGAGTTTCAGCAGGTTCATATGCCCCAGCACCTTCTGCAAGGTGTAGGTCCTCAGCTCCAGTCGGCAGAGGCCGAGGTAGATCAGGGGCATCTGGTTCAGGCAGCATCCAAGATTGTACATATGCATTGCCAGGGAGACATGAGTCAGAGTCGTCGCTAGATGTTGTGACATGTATATTAAATGTCTATTCTCACTCAGTTCATGCTTTGATAGATCCAGGCTCCACTTTGTCGTATGTTACTCCATTAGTAGCCCGAAAGTTTGATATAGTACCAAAATTACTTCAGCGACCCTTTTCAGTATCTACCCTTGTTGGTGACTATTATTTCCAGAAGAATTTATCGGGGTTGTACAGTACAGATTGCGGGTTGTCAGACCTCAACAGATCTGGTAGAATTAGAAATGATTTACTTTGATATGATTATGGGTATGGACTAGTTGTCACCATGTTATGATACTATAGATTGTTGGACTAGAATTGTCCGATTTCATTTTCCGGGGGAGGTTGTGCGAGAATGGAGAGGTAACACAACTACACCGAAAGGTAAGTTTATATCCTATCTTCGGGCGGAAAAGTTAATAGAAAAGGGTTGTATTTGCCATATTATCAGGGTTTGGGATGTGCAAGCAGAATCCCCGACTCTCCAGTTTATCCCGGTTGTTAATGAGTTCCTAGATGTGTTTTTCGGATTAACTTCCCGATATTCCCCAGAGAGGGAAATAGACTTCTCTATAGATTTGCTACCAGATACTCATTCGATATCTATTCCCCGTATAGAATGGCACTTGCAGAGCTTAGAGAATTGAAAGAGCAACTAAAAGATCTGTAGATAAAGGTTTCATCAGACCCAATACGTCACCATGGGCTGGGCCAGTTTTGTTTGTAAGAAAGAAATATGGTTCCCTACACATGTGCATATATTACCGGAAATTGAATAAAGTTACTATTAAGAATAAATATCCTCTTCCTAGAATAGATGATTTGTTTGACCAACTGCAAGGGGCGAACACTTTTCTAAAATTAATTTGAGATCCGGGTACCACCAGGTTCGAGTTCGGGAGAAAGATATCCCGAAGACAACTCTCAGAACCAGGTATTGCCATTTTGAATTTCTCGTTATGTCCTTCGGGTTGACTAACGCGCCAGCAGTGTTCAGGGATCTCATGAATAGTATCTTCAGGACGTATTTGGATCTGTTTGTAATAGTGTTCATTGATGATATTTTAGTCTACTCCCGCTCAGAAACAGAACATAAAGGTCATTTGCGAACAGTACTCCAGATCCTTAGAGACTGCCAGTTGTATGCAAAGTTTTCTAAATATGAGTTTTGGTTAAATTTTGTAGCTTTCTTGGGCCACATTGTATCAGAAGCTGGTATTCAAGTCGACTCGCAGAAAATTGAGGCAGTGAAAACATGGCCTAGGCCTATGACTCCAATAGAGGTTCGTAGTTTGTTGGGGTTAGTCGGATATTACAGAAGTTTCGTGGAAGGGTTTTCTACTCTGTCATCACCATTGACTAGATTGACTCAAAAAGCAGCTAAGTTCCAGGAGTTGAAAAACAGATTGACCTCAGCACCAGTATTAGCTTTACTAGAAGGTTCAAAGGGTTATGCAGTGTATTGTGATGCTTCAAGTGTTGTTAGGATGTGTCCTGATGCAATATGGTAAGGTAATTGCTTATGCTTCGAGGCAATTGAGAAAACATGAAAAAAACTATTCCACTCATGATCTAGAGTTGGCTGCAGTGGTTCACACCTTAAAGATATGGAGGCATTACTTATATGGGGTACATGTAGATATTTTTACTAACCATAAAAGTCTTTAGTACATTTTCACACAGAAAGAGTTAAATTTGCAACAACGCTGTTGGTTGGAATTGTTGAAAGATTATGATGTGAACATCTTATATCACCCAAGGAGAGTTAATATTGGGGTAGATGCTCTTAGCCATAAATCTATGGGCAGTTTGGCATACCTGAGGCTGGAACAACAGGAAATGGCTCGAGAATTACTCCGGCTAGCCAGTTTAGCAGTTTGAGTGGTTGATACAAAGGATAATGGAGCCATAATTCAGAATATAGTAGTGTCGTCCCTAGTAGTAGAGGTAAAAGAGCGACAATATGAAGATTCTTATTTAGCACAACTTAGAGATAGAGTTCAGCAAGGTGATGTATTAGCTTTTGAGGTGGCCGGAGATGGAGTTTTGAGGTACAGAGGTCGCCTCTGCATTCCAGACATAGCAGAGCTCCATCAGTGGATTATGGCAGAGGTGCACTACTCTTGTTATTCTTTTCATCCAGGTTCAATGAAGATGTACCACGATATAAAAGAGATATACTGGTGGCCTGGAATGAAGAAAGAGGTAGCTGAATTTGTAGCACAGTATCCTAATTGTCAACAAGTAAAAGCGGAACATCAGAAACCCGACGGCCTAATTCAGGAGATAGCTATACCTATGTAGAAGTGGGAGTCAGTTAATATGGACTTCGTGATAGGAATACCCCGTACCAGGCGTAAATTCAATTCCATCTGGGTGATTATTGAAAGACTAACGAAGTCAACTCATTTTCTGCCAGTCAGGACCACTTTCTCAGCCGAGGAATACGTTGAGTTGTACATTAGAGAAATAGTCAGGCTACATGGTGTCCCAATATCCATTATTTCTGATAGAGGAGCACAATTTACAACTAGATTCTAGCAGTCATTTTAGAAGGGTTTGGGGACACAAGTGAATCTGAGCAGAGCATTCCATCCACAGACAGACGGGCAGGCATAATGTACAATTCAAACACTCGAGGACATGTTACGGGCATGCGTACTAGATTTTGGGGGCAGTTGGGATGAGAATTTATCCCTTATCGAGTTTTCTTATAATAATAACTATCATTCGACGATTCAGATGGCACCGTATGAGGCGTTATATGGGCGGAAGTGTAGGTCCCCAGTTGGTTGGTTTGGGGTGGGAGAATCAGTACTAGTTGGTCTAGATATGATACACCAATCAGAGGAAAAGGTAAAGCTTATCAAAGAACGCTTTTTGATAGCCTAGAATCGTCAAAAGTCCTACTCCGATGTTCGTCGAAGAGACTTAGAGTTTAATGTTGGCGATTGGGTATTCCTTAAGGTATCACTGATGAAGGGCGTAATGAGATTTGACAAGAAAGGCAAACTTAGCCCAAGGTTTATTAGGCCATACCAGATCCCCTGGAGAATAGACCAGGTGGCATACAAGTTAGATTTGCCTTCAGAATTAGGGTCTGTTCACCCAGTCTTTCATGTATCGATGTTACAAAAGTTCATAGGGGATCCGTACCGAGTTGTGCTAGTAGAGGATGTTCAGGTTACTGAGGAGTTAGCTTATGAAGAGGTACCAGTGGCCATATTAGATCGACAAGTTCGCAGGATGAGAACCAAAGATTTTGCTTCTGTTAAAGTATTGTGCAAGAATAAGAATAGAGAAGAAATCACTTGGGAAGCCGAGGACGACATGAGGTCCAAATACCCTCAGGTGTTTCAGGAGTAGTCCTGAATATGCGGTTACGGTAGAGTCATTGATTCAGTCGTTATTTTATGATGCTCATGCTAGATTATTCAGTTGACTTCCATTTTGTTGTGAAGGAGTTGTTATAGTGTCCTGTGATATACCTGCATTGGACTTTTCTGCATTTCAGGATTTTTCAGTTAGTCCATATTATAGAGGAAACTCTGCCAAAATTTTTCAAAAAAATAGTTAAAAGAGTTAAGCACTTATGAGTTGAAATAGACATTCGAGGATGAATGTTCCTGGCGGGGGAGGATGTTACACCCGTAAAAGTTAGTAACTTACAAATGTACGCATGGAGTTATGTTAAATAAAGAAGGTACGATGCGTGTAGGAAATCCCGAAGGTCGGGTCGAATTAGATCAGGCCGCAAGGGCCAGCGTGACCTGCCAGCATCGTGGCGCTCTGGGCAGCGCGGCGCGCCAGGGAGAATCTGCCAATGGAAGGCGCGGTGGGGCCCTAGGTTGTCGTGTCATGTGGCACGAGGTGCTCCCTTGCCACCGCCCCTAAATGTATATAAGTGTCCTTAAAGTCATTGTGATCATTTTCCAACATAGTCACGGCCAGAGAGAGTGTGAGACGAGAGAATTCAATGTTTTTCCTCTGATTATGCTACCAAATGCTGTCCAAACTCTGATTAAATTTAGGTATTGAATTATAAGTCTGTGGGAAAAATTACTATGGAGTTAGTTTCACGAAAAGCGCCCGATGAATCGGACCTCCACCAAGTAGAAGTCATCAGAATTGCTTCAAACTAATTTCTATACGATCACAGGATTTGAGTAAGCATTTCTCCCTTTGGAATTCTCTAAAAATTATACGTTTTCGGCCGTATTCCATCAAGTTAAGATGTAGTTGATATTATTATGAAAAGTTATCAATTTCTTCGAATTGAGTTCATTAAACTAGTCTCGTCTCCCAGTAATACGATTATAGTTGCGAAGGGATGTTGAATTCAGGTAAAACTCACCAGTCAAACAGGAAGTCGACACTTAAGGTATGTAAGGCTATCCTTACGAAAAGTTATGTTTGTCGTAACGTAATACTACTCATATGTCTACAGTACTTTTGAGTAAACCTATTGGGATCAGCTGTTGTAAACTGAATTGAGCCTATAGCAATGAAATAATAATTCTTGTCCAAGTTAGCCTAGCTAGAATGATCGTCCCTCGAAGTTGAGTGGTTAACTGCTATTCTATTTACTGAGGCTGTGAGGGCCATATTGAATTCTATTTACTAAGGCTGTAAGGGCCATATTGAGTTACATTTATTGAGGCTGCAAAGGCCGTATTGAATTCTATTTACTAAGGCTGTAAGGGCCGTATTGAGTTACATTTACTAAGGCTGCAAGGGCCATATTGAATTCTATTTACTGAAGCTGTAAGGGCCGTATTGAGTTACATTTACTGAGGCTGTAAGGGCCGTATTGAATTCCATTGACTGAGGCTGTAAAGGCCGTATTGAGTCCCATTTACTGAGGCTGTAAGGGTCGTACTGAGTTTCATTTACTGAGTCCATGAGGGCCATAATAAGTTCCATCTATTTGAGGCCATGAGGGCAACCCCGAGTTACAGTTATGCTAAAGTCCTTAGTGGTCAGGTAAGTGGAGGGGATCTTGTTTGTACTTGCCGGTGCTTATGGGGGCCTAGGTAGGTTTTTGTGTGCTGTCTGTACCTTCTAGGCTTATGGGGGCCCGGTTAGATTCTTGTTTGCATATATAGACTTGTTGTTTCGATAATTCAGATGGTACAAGTATTACAGGTTAAATCCTTACTCTCTTTTAAATTATTATAGAGTTCCTAGTTTTCAGTCAATTACTATCTTTCTGCATTACTTGGTTGCATGCGCAGATAGACGCAGTTCGGGACGTTCCTAGCCTTCAGCTGAGGTCAGCAGTTTATTTAGCTCCTTCCCTCCGGAGTTAAAAGTTAGACGAGGCTTACTTTTGATTTACAGTTTTGGGTAGGTCGGGGCCCTGTCCCGACCACTATATCACTCCTAGAGGCTTGCAGTCTGTGGTATATTCCCTGTGGTTAGTTGCTGTTGGCCGTGTGGGGCCCATGTGTGCTTTATTTCCTATGATGGCCGTGTGGGGCCTTGTTTAGCTGCTAGATAGCTTCCTTGTCGGCCATAGCATAGTTTAGCGCTTGATTTACATTTTGGTTATAACCAGATAACATGGTGGTCTTGTTGGCTCGCATAGGATCCCTATTATTGTGTTATTCTGGTTAGCTGTTTTCTTTTACAGGTGGCCTTGTTAGCCAGGGGCTGTACTTACTGCCGCGATATAGCTTGTTGGTTTCTTGAATTGAGTATCAATGTGCACCAGTAGTGCACCAGTTCAGTTAGACTAGTTCAGACCCAGTGTGGCACTAGGTGCCGGTCATGCCTCCCAAGGTGAGGCGTGACGATTTACCTAATTATGTATGGACTTAATGCATCTCAAGCTTATGTATCCTGGCCGACCTTCGGCATTATTTTCATGGCTAGTTCACGTATGTTAAGATATTATGAATTTCATAATTTAAACTATCCCATGTAAACCTATGTTTCATGATTATGATATGAGCACTATATATGTTTTGGTAGTGGTATCTAGCACCGAGTAGGCTAGTATTTAGTGCACCCAGATCTCAGAACTACGTGCCACCATAAGTATTATTATGTTAGGGGCCTCACTAGAGAGTGTTCCCCCTCTCGAATGGGCTCATGAGTGATATTAGGCCTTTATCATTCTTTGCCCTTTCAAGACTTAGGAAGGCTTTGCCAACTTGAGTAAGATAGTTGGGCATCATGTGCTCATTCATGATGATGTCGGTTATGAGAGTCTCCCACCGTTCCTCATGTTTCATGTTAATCATAAGGTTTTTTGATGTTATGTTTTATAGTATATTGGATCCGTTGATTAGATCATCAATTTACTTATGATTTCAAATATTTTAAACCATATGATTTTACTTTCAAAACCTTGGGTCATTATACTTTAGCTCATGATGAATAACTCATTTTTATGACTATCTTACGACTATGACTTTTATCATGTTGTCCTTACTATCACATTTTATTTATATTGTATAATCACTACATTTAATGACCTGACCATATGCTTTTATGGTATATCGTCTTATGATATATGTTCGGGTGATTGGTCCCAGCCTCGCCATTATAGTTACTCTTGATTCAGTCCAGCTCAGCTCTTGGTGAGTCCTCATGATCTGAGGATTTCAGTTTTGATGCATGTCTTTATTTCTTTTTGTCTTTTAATTTTCAGACTTTAGTAGAGCTAGTTGGTGGTGTTGTCCCATCAACTCATTCTATGACTAGAGCTTTTTCAGACAACTATATTTAGATGATTCAACGGTGTTGACTTGTGGTTCCATATGTTTTATGACATTTTAGACTTCTTCCTGTGTTATGTTATGCTCATGTTGTATTTTCTCTTAGTTTATGCTCAAGAATGTTCTATGTACGTGCCATGGGTTAGCTTTGAGCCATTCGTGATTTTAGGTTCGGTGTTATGATTTGGGGCCCATGCTCGGATCGTGACAAACTTGATATCAGAACAACAGGTTTAGGTGTGTCCTAGGGTGTTTGAAAGCCGCGTTGAGTAGAGTCTTTTTCATGGATGTGAAGCGCGCCACACTTATGAGGAAGATGCTATAATACATTTTAGGAAACTTTTCTTCTTTCATGATCTATGTCATGCGATGAGGTCCAACTCTCTCTATTTCTCTAATTTGTGCTATATGTATTTGAAAAAAGTGCCTACCCGAAGAGCCAATGGAAGAAGATATGGCAACAACATGACCATGGAAAGGCAATGGAGATGAGCATCAGCCATCCCCACCAGCTCCAACGAACCCTTTGAATGAGTAGGTGACTCATGTTGAGTTCAGGGCTTCTATTAAGATGTTGGTGCAGGCTATGACAGCCTAGGCTAACCAGTAGGTAGTTGCCCATGTGAACACTAATTGGAATGCCGTGATGGCTAGAGTGCGAGGCTTTACCAGGATGAACTCACTAGAGTCTCATAGTTCTAAGGTGAATTAGGATCCACAAAGGTTTATTGAGGAAATCTACAAGATTACCTAGATTATGGGAGTTTCAGGAGAGGAGAGTGAAGATTTGGCCTCCTATCAGCTGAAGGGGGTAGCTCAAATTTGGTTCTGATAGTAGAATAAGGGTCGTGGAGTAAGTGTAGCACCTATAGGCTGGGAGGAGTTTTTTATGGCATTCTTGGGCAGGTTCTTTCCCTGAGAGTTGAGAGAAGAAAAGACAGCAGAGTTTATCAATTTGAAGAACGATATGACTGTTTAGGAGTATACCTTGAGGTTTACCCAGCTGTCCAAGTATTCTTCGAAGATGGTTGCCGAGCTAAGAGCTCGTATGAGCAAGTTTGTTTTAGGGGTTGTAAAGCTTGTTGAGGATTACAGGACTATTATGCTTATCAACGACATGGATATCTCTCAATTGATGATTTATGCTTAGCAGATAGAGGAGGAGCAGATAAAGGAGAGGGAAAGAGAGGCCAAGAGGGCTAGGATAGGGAGCTTTGGGTATTCTTAGTAGAGGTCCGGTGGTGGACATCGCCTATAGTCCCATCAGAGGTCATTAGTCCTCGCTCCATCATCACCTAGTGTACCCTCTAGACGTAGAGGTGATTAGAGAGGTAGAGCATCAGGCTCTACGGGTTAGAGGAGCATGTTAGGGGAACGCTCTTTCCCAACTTGTAGGAAGTATGGTAAGAACCACGAAGAGAGTGCTTGGTTGGCTCAACTGCTTGCTTCTGGTGTGGGAATCCTGGACACATGGTCAAGGACTATCCTTCAACTAGGTAGAGTGACGGTAGAGGCCGTGCCCCAGCACTACATCAGTAGCTCCAACAACTCGCCTATCCCAGCAAGGCGCATCATCTAGTGTCGGTGGTGGTCAGTGCCAGAACCACTTCTATGTCGTTTTGTCTCTCCAGGAGTAGGAGAGCTCACCAGACGTGATCACTAGTATATTATGAGTTTTTTATCTTGATGTTTATGCATTTCTAGATCTAGGGGCAACATTATATTTTGTGACTCCCTATGTTGCTGTTAGTTTTGGTATTAGTTCCAAAATCCTAGTGAAACCCTTCTCAATCTCTACTCCTGTCGGTGAGGCAGTTATAGCTCGATAGGTATATAGAACTTGCCCGGTCACAGTTCTTCAGAAAGTCACCTCAATCGACTTAGTAGAGTTAGACATTACCAATTTCGAATGTTATCTTTTGCATGGATTGGTTGTATGCTTGTTATACCTCAGTCAATTGTAGAACTCAATTAGCAGAGTTTTGATTCCCGGGTGAACTAGTCCTAGAGTGGAAGGGTAGTTCAGCTATTCCTATAGGTCGCTTCGTATCCTACCTTAAGGCCAGGAAGATGATCTCCAAGGGTTATGTATATCATCTAGTACGGGTTAAGGATTCTAGTTCCAAAACCCCAACTCTTCAATCAGTTCCGGTAGTATGTAAGTATCCAAAGATGTTTTCAGATGATCTACCAGGAGTCCCTCTTGAGCGGGAGATTGACTTTGTTATTGACCTTCTCCTTGATACACAACCCATATCCATTCCTCCTTACAGAATGGCTCCTATCGAGTTAAAGGAGTTGAAGGAACAGTTGAAGGATCTCTTAAATAAGGGTTTCATTAGGCCTAGTAAGTCCCCGTGGGGGTGCTCTAGTCCTCTTTGTTCAAAAGATGGATGGTTCTCTTGGGATGTGCATTGATTATCGTCAGTTGAACCAGGTCACAATCAAGAATAAATATTCCTTCCTCAGAATTAATGACTTGTTTGACCAGCTTCAGGGTTCCAAGTGCTTCTCTAAGATAGACCTTAGATCCGACTATCACCAGCTCAGAGTGAGGGAGAGTGACATTTCAAAGATGGCCTTCAGGATGGGTATGGTCACTACGAGTTTGTAGTTATGTCTATTGGACTAACAAATGCCCTTGCAACTTTTATGGATTTGATGAACAGGGTGTTCAAGTAGTATTTGGATATGTTCGTCATTTTTCCTCATAAACGACATCCTTGTGTATTCTTGGAGTGAGGAGGAGCATGCCACTCATTTGAGGATTGTGTTACAGACTCTTAAGGACCGTTGGATATTTTTCTAAGTTTAGTGATCTTGGGCAGAATTGCATGCCCAAGTGATACTCAAATGCTTCATTTCGTCTTATTTATCTATCGTTATGTGTGCATTCTCATGTGATTTTTAGTTNAAAATGTGAATTTATACTAACCAACATGATTAGTGTTGTTTTGCAGGTAAAATGGAATTTTAGGAAGCTAAGATACATGTTGGTAAAAATCGGGAATGGAAATGGAAATAAGGAGGGGAAAAGGTCAAGGAAGAGCAGCAAAAATAAGGGCTCCGCGATGGAGCCGTGTCACGCTGCCATCGTGGAGGCATTCTGCCTCAGGTTATTTAATTGTGGCCATTTCCAGTGAAGGTTCGCGTTGCCTCCGTGACACGGAGGCAATGCCACGCAATGCAAGCCGTGGCACGTTGAGTACAATTACCTGGGACATCAATTTCCCGTGTAGGTGCGCGATTGCACCGTAACACGTTGGCCAGGCTCCGCGATGCAAGCCGTGGCACGCCGAGGTGAAATTGCTGAGGAGCCTAATTCCAGAGAGGGTCCGCGATACCCCCGTAGCACGGAGGGAGTGCTCCGCGATACACTCCGTTCCACGTTGCTTGTTATTCCGTGAAAAATTCTCAATAGTATAAATAGCACACTTAGGTTTATTTTGAAACATTCTGACTTGGTTGAGCAAGAACGTGGGTTACAGGTAGTTGAGGGGACGAAAATTCTAGGGTTCTTCTCTATCTCTTTCTCTTTTATCTAAATTTATTTGTATGATTTATACTCATTTGATGATGTTTAATCCACAAATGAGTGGCTAAATTCACTTCTTGCTGAGGTTAAGAACAATTGTAGTGGAATGTAA
>JACEIK010001766.1:56669-75767 GCA_018107945.1 Datura stramonium | reverse complement strand
CTATATCATAAAAAGATACAACATAGAGTATGCATTCCGTACGTGGAATGTACTGAGAATGCAAGGTTTGTAAAGCCACTAAATAAGTAAAATCATAAATCATGCATAATATAAAAAATAATGAAGATAAGATTCTGAGAGTAGGGCTTGCATGCTATTTTATGAAATCATGATCTGAACATAACTGAACATCTTAACTAAATAAAATGACCCAAAGCTGAAAACTGATAATCATAAGTAAAACTGAACATTGGGTCAAGAATGTTGAAAACATAATATCATGACTGATGTGAATGCATAACTGAAATCATGAGGAACAATGGGAGACTCGTCAGATAACCGACATTACCATGATAGAGCTTACGTGGTCCCCACTATCACACTCAAGTGGACAGAGCCGTCCAAAGCTTTGTCAAGGCTAGGGATGCTACCATGATATTGATATCAAGATCAAGGCCCCTTGGGAGCAAGGGAAGCTCACAAGGGACTATGTTGGCGTGTAATTCTGAGGCACAGGGTTGACTGGCCCTTAGCCTACTCGGTGCTAGACACTACTCCCAAAAACATGCGTATGCTCTTCATCGTTTTTCAACGATGCCAACCATCGTCTAGTGACGAAGCTAAATAAATTACATACATGTATAATCTGAAATCATAACATGAGGAGCCTTGGCTCAAACTATACCACAAGCTGGAAATAGTGGGAGTCTTGACTCCAAAACCTTATGGTAAGCTAATTCATGAAATCATAAAACATACTTGATCATATGGGCTCGCCCAATACTTTAACATGCTTGAAATCAACTTGATTCTATTTGAAAACATGAACATAAACATGGGTATTTTGAAATCATACTTTCTTCATAAACATCTCATCATACTTGAACGCATAACTCATAGATCTCCACTTTCGTGAACATTCATGGATGGGCATCATAGTTTAGAAAATTTGGAAACAAAATTTATAATTTAAAACATTGTAAAATCTGCCCATTAATCATAATTCATCATTCAAAACATTCTTAGATCACACTCGTGATTAAAACTTAGGAATTCATGCATTGCGTAAAAACCGCATGGAATCATTAATTAGGACATCATGATTTGAGAGGGAACTGAGCATGGGTGTGGACAATTGCACCCATTCATAGCCTTGAATTCCTGAAAGGATCTGATTTCACCACTTCCTTGATAGCCCAAAGGGAATTGAGGAAGAACTTGGAAGAATTAACCTTGATCACCTCTCAAACTTCTACACTTGCATGCATGCATTTGGATAGGCTTATAATGACTTAACCCTTATTAAAACACTCCATTCTAACCTTAAAACGACGTAGTTTAGGCCTTAGGAATATAGATATTATTGAAAATCCCTTACTAAACTCGTAGGGAAAACCAGACCGCTAGGACGAGGGACTGGATGAGTCGTCGTCCCAGGCCATGACTCGTGGTTTTCATTCATCATGAACACTGCCAAAAATCAGTTGAGGGTTACAAGGAAGGACACCATGACTCGTGGTGTACCCAACGAGTCATGGTGACCAATCCGTTAGGTACACTTCCCAAAATCCTCCTGGGGGTCACCATGGGCGACACCACGACTCGTGGTGTACCCGATGAGTCATGGTGATGACCCGTTAGGTGCACTACCTATTTTTCTTCTCCCATCACATCATCCTTGACAGCAGCCGACATGACGAGTCGTGATGCTGACTACGACTCGTGGTCACCTAAAAACCAAAATTTCCAACAAGTCCCAGCCTCTTCCAATGGGTCACTTAACGGCTCGTGGGGTTCCTGACGGGTCACTAGACGACTTGTCTTGTGACCTAGTGCAGAAATTCCTATTTCATCTGTTTCAACTCTCGGGTTTGATCTTAGGGCTTTCAGGGTATAACAATATCTCCCCCTTGGGAACATTCATCCTCGAATGTTGAAAATCATATGGAAATGCAGAGAAATGCAATCATCATACTCAAATACTAAACATTTTGCTGAAAACTGACAGAGTGATTGATTCTAATTTGAACTACATGACTGAACTGTATTCCCAAACCACACATACATCCATTTACATGAAAGAAACTAAGGTACATGAGCTGAACATGAAACTGAATAGAGTATTAAGGAGGAAATTGATACCTCAAGCTAAAACTAAGACGAAAGGGAATAAATGCGGGTATTTAACCATCGTATATGCTTCGACTTCCCATGAAGCTACTTCTTTGTTCCTTAGCTTACGAACCTGCCAATCCAGTATATCTACCGGAACCTCTTCATAACTAAGGCCGTCTTTCACACCGACACTGTCCATTGGAACAACTAGAGTTGGATCACCCAAACAATTCTTTAAGAGTGATACATGGAAAACTGGATGGACTAAAGCTAATTTTGAGGGCAACTCCAACTCATATGCTATGTCGCCAACCTGTTTCACAATCTGGTATAGGCCAAAATGATGGGGACTGAGCTTCCCTTTCTTTCTAAACCTCATCACTCCCTTCATAGGAGACACCTTTAGAAACGCCCAATCATCGACTTCAAACTCAAGTTCTCTCCTTCTCACATCTGCATAGGACTTTTGGCAACTCTGAGTTGTTTTCAACATGTCCCTTATGAGTGTAACTTTCTCCATGGCCTCATGGATTGAATCCGGTTCTATCATCGTAGCTTCACCGAGGTGATCTATATCTCCGCCCATAGAGAACCTCAAACGGAGTCATCTGAATGCCGGACTGGTAGTTGTTGTTATAAGAAAACTCAATGAGAGGAAAATGATCATCCCAACTACCCTTGAAGTCAATCACACACGCTTTCAACATGTCCTCGAGAGTCTGAATAGTCTAGCCTGACCATCGGTTTGTGGGTGAAATGTTGTGTTATGCTTGACCTGAGTACCAAGTCCCTTTTGAAATGATCTCCAAAACTGGGAGGTAAACTGAGTACCTCTATCTGATATGATGAAAAATGGCACTCCATGCAACGGGCCTAACTCCCGGATGTATAATTTAGCATAATCCTCCGCCGAATTAGTAGTTTTGACTGGAAGGAAATGAGCTACTTTGGTTAACCCGTCCACAACCACCAAAATTGAGTCATATTATCGATGAGTGCGACGAAACCCTTTAATGAAGTCCATAATAATCTCGTCCCACTTCCATGTAGGAATGTTGATGTCCTGAAGTACACCTCTCGGTCTCTGGTGCTCAACCTTCAGTTGCTGACAATTTGGACACTTAGCCACAAATTCTGCAATGTCCTTCTTCATGCCATTCCACCAATAAACTTCCCGTAGGTCACAATATATCTTGGTGGAACCTGGATGTATGGAGTATCTGGAACCATGAGCCTCGTGCAACATCTGATCTCCCAAATCATCAATATCCGGAATACACAAGTGACCTTGATATCAAAGCACACCATCTCCCCCTTTGGAGAACACCTCTACCTTTTGATTCTGAATGGCTTCATTCAACTTTACCAAAATAGGATCCTCGTCTTATCTAGCTTTCACATTAGTCACCAAGGATGATTTTCATCCATTCTAAACAATAACTCCACCATCAATTGAGTCAACAAGACGAACTCCCAACCGTGCAAGACGATGCATATCCTTCACTAGTGCCTTCCTCCCGTAATCTACATGGGACATACTCTCCATAGAAACCCTGCTAAGAGAATCCGCTACCACATTAGCCTTGCCTGGATGGTAAAGTATACTCATATCATAATCCTTGAGTAACTCCAATCACAATATTTGACAGAGATTCAAATCCTTTTGGGTAAATACATATTGTAGGCTCTTGTGGTTCGTAAAGACATCTACATAGACCTCGTACAAAGAGTGACTCCAATTCTTCAAGGAAAATACTACCGCCGCCAATTTGAGATCATGACTCAGGCAATTCTTTTCATGCACCTTCAACTACCTAGGCGCATATGCTATAACCTTACCATGTTGCATCAATACACAACCAAGGCCAATCCTCGAAGCATCACAATATACCACAAACCCATCGGTAGCCTCAGGTAGGGTTAACACCGGTGCTGAGGTAAGTCGAGTCTTCAACTCCTGGAAGCTCCTCTCACAAGCCTCTGACCATTCGAACTTCACTTTCTTTTGGGGCAATTTGGTCAATAGCGGTACAATAGATGAAAACCCGTCAACAAATCTCTGATAATACGCAGCTAAACCTAAGAAACTCCAGATATCTGAAGGATTCACTGGTCTAGGCCAATTCTTCACCTCTTCTATATTTTGAGAGTCCACCTATATACCCTCACTCGACACCACATGACCCAAAATGCCACCAAGTTCAACCACAACTCGCACTTGCTGAATTTAGCATATAACTAACTATCCTTCAAGGTCTATAGAACAACCCTTAAATGAGCTGCATGCACCTCCTCACTCCGAGAGTATATTAGGATATAATCTATGAACACAATTACGAACATATCCAAGTATTTCTTGAACACCCTGTTCATCAAATCCATAAAAGTTGTAGGAGAATTCATTAGTAAAAAATACATAACTACAAACTCGTAATGACCATACCGAGTTTTAAAAGATATCTTTGGGATGTAACTCTCCCGAACCCTGAGCTGATGGTATCCATATCTGAGGTCTATCTTCGAAAATCACTTAGCAACCTAAAGTTGGTCAAACAAATCATCAATCCTGGGGAGAGTGTACCTGTTCTTGATGGTGACCTTGTTCAACTGCAGATAATGAATGCACATACGAAGAGAACAAACTTTCTTCCGGACAAAGAGAACTTGTGTTCCCTATGGGGATTTGCTTGGTCTGATGAAACCCTTTTCTAGAAGGTCTTTCAACTGCTTATTTAACTCCTGTAACTCAGCTAGGGCCATTCTGTAAGGAGGAATAGATATAGGCTGCATACCAAAATTAATCTCCCGTTCGGGAGGGATTCTCGGTAAATCATCGAGGAAGACTTCTGGATACTCACATACTACCGGAACTGACCAAAAAGTTGGGGTCTCGGACATAGCATCCTTAAACCTAACTAGATGGTACACACAACCTTAGAGATCATGTTTCTAGCCTTAAGGTAGGAAATGAAATGACCTACAGGCACAGTCGAGCTACCCTTCCACAATAAGATTGGTTCACCCGAAAATCTGAACTCTACTGCTCAGGTTCTACAATTGACTGAGGCATAGTGTGAAAACAACCAATCCATGACGAGAATAACATCAAAATTGGTCATGTCTAACTCTAGTAAATCCGCTGAGGTCACTTTCTGGAGGACCATGATAGGGCAATTTCTATACAACCGTCTAGCTATAACTAAATCACCCACTAGAGTAGAGACTAAGAAGGGTTCTGATAAGTGGGACAGAAACCGAAACTACTAGCAACATAGGGTGTAATAAAAGACAAAGTATCCCTTGGATCTAACAAAGCATATACATAAAGGTAGAATACTCATAACATATCAGTGACTACGTCCAGGGAGACCTCTTACTCCTAGTGGGATGCTAGGGCATAGAATCTATTTTGGCGCTGACCGCCACCTTTACTAGTGTTTGCTCATTGCTGAGCTGGGAGTGCTGGTGGAGCTGCTGAACTATATGTTGGGCCTCGGCCCCTCTCATGTGTCCGGGTTTCCCACACCCAAAGCAAACACCTGTACCCGCCAAACAGTGGCCTATGTGTCTTCGACCATATGGACTACACTCTGCAGGGCTGGTCTCTGCGGGTCTGCAACTCTGACCTCTGGAGCCTAATGCTTGTCCCCTATTATCGTGCCTGGACCTGGATTGCACACTTGTAACCAAAGGCGCTGGGGCTAAAGATCTCTGGTGGGACTACTGACGGTGCCCATTATGCTTGTGCTGGGAGAATCCGATGCTATCAGTCCTGGCCCTCTTGGTCTCCCTCTCCCGCTCACTCATCAGTACCACCTCTATCTACTGGGAATACAGGACTATCCGAGCAAAGTCAATATCTTGAAGAAGCATCGCTCTCCGGTAATCCCTGACCAAGTAGTGTGATATCCCATGTAAAAATCTGCTCAAACGGGCTCTCCAATCCGCCACCATCCAAGGTGCATACTTTGAGAGATGAGTGAACTCCAAGGAATACTCCTGCACCGTCATCTTCCCTTGCTTAAGATTCACAAACTAGGCCGATTTGATCTCCCTCATCTCTCAAGGGAAAAATTGATCTAGAAAAGTGGCATGGAACTCATCCCAACTGATTGGGGTTGCCTCCCCGTCTCCATTTCTATCCTCATGGCCATTTCCGTTTCCATTTCTTCTTTCGTTAACTCTGTGGTAAGGCATGATTCTACAAACACAGATAGAATGATGTAGAAGGATAGACATTTCACCGCACAACATAGATCATGAAAGAAGGGAACATTTCCTAGACGTCTCGTAGCCTCTTCATCATAAGTGTCTCCTTTCACACCCATGAAAAAGACTCTCCCTTAACGCGACTTTCAGACACCCTAGGACACTTAAAAACCTAATGCTCTAATACCAAGTTTTTCACAACCCGAACATGCCAGATCGAGACACAGGACAAGAAACCTCGAGAGGTTCCAAGTCAACCCATGACATAAACATACATCTAACTCAATCACATATAAGCGGAAGACCATCATAAATAACGTAGCGAAAGTATAAATAAAATATAACATCTGATTACATACATGAATCGAAATATGAAACACAAACTATGTCCAAAAAGCCTCTAACATTGACGAGTTGATGGGCCAAGACTCCAACTAATTCACTAAAATCTGAAGACTGAAAATACGACATACAACTGATAAGAAGGGACCTCGCAAGATGAGGACCAACCAACTAAGGCTGAGGAAAGCAAACTTTGAAAATCTGACTAGTGGCGGGACTAATGCTGGATATCAGAGCCTGTATCATAAAATGATACAGCAAAGAGTATGTGGTCAGTAGGTGGAATATACCGAGTATGCAAGGTAAGTAAAACTACTAAGTAAGTAAAATCATAAAAATCATGCATAATATAAAACATAATGAAGATAAGATTCTGAGAGTAGGATTTGCATGCTATTTTATGAAATCATGCTCTGAAAATAACTGAACATCATAATTGAATCGAATGACCCAAAGTTGAAAACTGATAATCATAAGTAAAACTGAACATTGGGTCAAACCTACTAAACATAATATCATGACTAATGTACATGCATAATTGAAATCATCAGGAACAATGGAAGACTCATCATACAACTGACATTACCACGATAGAGCTTATGTAGTCCCGACTATCACACTCAAGTGGGTAGAGCCGTCCAAAGCTTTGTCAGGGCTAAGGACACTACCATGATATTGATATCAAGCTCAAGGGCCCTTGGGGGCAAGGGAAGCTCACAAGGGAGTTCACAAATTATATAAGTAAACCTATGTTGGCACGTAGTTCTGGGGAACAGGGTTGACTAACCCTTAGCCTACTTAGTGCTAGACACTACTCCCAAAAACATGCATATGCTTTCCATCATTTTTCAACGAAGATGACCATCATCTATTGACGAAGCTAAATAAATTACATACATGCATAATCTGAAATAATAAAAAATGAGGAGCCTTGGCTCAAACCATACCACAAACTGAAAATAGTAGGAGTCTTGACTCCAAAACCATGTGGTAAGCTAATTCATGAAATCATAAAACATACTTGATCATATGGACTTTCCCAATAGTTTAACATGCTTGAAATCAGCTTGATTCTCTTTGAAAACATGAAAATAAACATTGGTATTTTGAAATCATACATTCTTCATAAACATCTCATCATACTAGAACACATATCTCATAGATCTCAACTTTCATGAACATTCATGTATGGACATCATAGTTTAAAAAATTTGTAAACAAAATTTATAATTTAAAACATTGTAAAATCTACCCATTAATCATAATTCATCATTCAAAATATGCTTATATCATACCTATGATTAAAACATAGAAATTCATGCATTGGGTAAAAACGAGAACATCATGAATTGAGAAGGAATTGGGAATAGGTGTGGACACTTGCACCCATTCATAGCCTTGCATACCTGAAGGGATCTGATTTTACCACTTCCTTGATAGACCAAAGAGAATTGAGGAAGAACTTGGAAGAATTATCCTTACTCATCTCTCAAACTTCTAAACTTGCATGCATGCATTAGGATAGGCTTAAAATGACCTAACCCTTCTTAAAACACTCCATTCTTACCTTAAAACGACCTAGTTTAGGCCTTAAGAACATTGAAATTACAGAAAATGCCTTACTAAACTTGCAGGGAAAAATAGACTGCCAATCCCAATGAGGGACTGGACGAGTCGTTATCCATGGCAACGACTCGTAGTCTGCATTCATCATGAACACTGCCAAAAATCTACTGAAGGTTCCCACGAGGTACACCACGAATCATGGTGTACCCAATGAGTCGTGGTGACAAATCTGTTAGGTACACTACCCAAAATCCTCCTGAGGATCACTAAGTGCGACACTCGTGGTGTACCCGATGACTCGTTAGGTGCACTGTCTATTTTTATTCTCCCTTCATATCATCCTTGACCACGACTGACATGATGAGTCGTGATGCTGACCACGACTTGTGGTCACATCCGTGGTCACCCAAAAACAAAAACTTCCAACAAGTCCCAGCCTCTCCCCATGAGTCACTTAATGACTTGTAGGGTTTCTGACGAGTCACTGGATCACTCATCATGTGACCTGGTGTAGAAACTCCTGTTTTCTCCTTTTTCAACTCTTGGGTCTGATCATAGGGCTTTCAGGGTATAACAGGATAGCATCCATTTTTATTGGAACAATCATCAACATAGTGGAAATATAACTACAATTAGCATGAATAATATTCCACATGATATAGACAAAATTTGGCTGAAAATTCCTTCACATTCAAAAACTCAGGGACTAGAACTTATAAGAAATTTAGACAGATTTTGGGGCAAAAGGGAAGGACAATTCCCTTGTTAAATTCCCACATACCTGGTGAACAAATCCTAGATAGAATCCCTTGAGAATCTGAGAAGAAAATCAATTGCCTTAGCTCCTGCTCTGAGTCTTTCTTAGAGAGTTTTTACGATCTAACTTCTGAGGGAATGAGAGGAGTGAACTATATCATCGATTAACCCTCTAAATTCCCTTAAAATAACACAAAATGACGTAGTTTAGGGATTAAAGAGGTGGGAAATTACTAAAATATCCCTGGGAAAAAATCTGGAAAAACAATCGACAAGGACCAACGAGTTACTCAACGAGTCGTTAGTTGAGACCACGACTCCTAAGGAATAGTTGTTGGTCCTTGGGCCTCGGTTTTGGGATCACTGGCAATGAGAGGGACCACGACTCATTGGATGAACCAATAGTTCGTTGGTACCTACCATGGCTACTGGAAGAAAACTCTGGGAAGCCTAACAATGAGCAACACAACGACTCATTGGTAGACCTAACGGGTCATTGTATTGAGTCGTCACCTCCACTGGAAAAGTTCATAAGATCCCTGAAATTGTTACCATGGGTGGTCACAATGACTTGTTGTGTGATACAATGGGTCATTGTTGCCACTCGTTGTCACTAAAGAAGATTTCTAAGAATCCCAACTAACGACTCACACCACGAATCATTATAACAGACAACGACTCGTTGGTTGAGCCGTGGGTTCCGAGAAAAAGGAATTCTAAGCTGAAGACCAATGAATGATAGGACGACTCATTGTTTCTCACAATAGGTTGTTCCATGTCCCTGTCACAACCCGAATATAGACCCGGATCGCAACATGGGACAAAGAGCCCCAAGAGACTCCAAGTCGATCCATGGCGTGAACATACATCTATCTCAATCAATAAAGCGGAATACTCAATGTAATAACATAGCAGAAGCATAGTAATGATATACATAGGAAACCAACACACTTCATACATAACAGTTGAATACTATACATAGTCTGAATGACTCTAACATATCTTATGGGTTGATGGACAACACCCCCAACTAACCCGACAAGTCTAGAAAACTGAACATAAAGAGATAACTGATATAAAACTGGTCCTTGGAGAATGAGGACTCACCAATGAGTTGGATGCTAACTCCGAGAATGAGCTAATGACGGTGCTGAGTTTGATGATTGGAGCCTGTATCATGAAATGATATAGCATAGAGTATGTAGTCAGTACGTGGAATTTACCGAGTATGAAAGGTAAGTACACAGACATTTAAAATATATGAAAGCTCATAAGAGATAATAAGAGTAGGACAACATGCTCATACCATAAATTTCATAATGTAATATAAGGCTTAAGGTTTTCAATACATCCGTAATCCATTCACTACCATAGTCATAACAGAAACATTATTAATCATAACTTGAGAAAAAATAACATAAATGTAACAATGCATAATAACATGCAAAACAATGAGAGGATTCATCATAACCGACACCATCATGGTAGAGTCTTACATAATGCGCCAACTATCTCACTCAAGTGGGTAGAGTCGTCCCAAGATTGCCAGGCAAGGGAAGTGCATTATGTGATATCACGAAAGAGGGGATCCATTAACGTTGTAATGTATCATCATGAACCTTCGGTGGCACGTAGTTATGATACACCGGCATAGTCCTTTGAACGTCGGGCTTCTCGGTGCTAGACACTACTCCCAAAAATATGCACATTAGGCTCGTATATAAATTATAAACGTCAATCATTGGATTCATGGCCAAATAAATATTTAACATTGTTGATACCCATTTACATACATGTTTATCCATCAATCAAGGGCCCATTAGATGGCCAACGTCATAAATCGGTCAATCATGAAATCCATATCATAAATCATGAATCATACTTGAACATGTGGGCATTGCCCAATACCTTAACATGCTTGAAAATACTCAATTCACTTGAAAACAAGATTATAAACATGGGTAACTTGAAATCATGCTTTCCATCATTAATACTTCATCATACATGATCATTCATCATAAATCTTAACTTTCATGAACTTCTCATAAATGGGCTTTTTAATTTAAAAAGCTTGAAAGATGATTTTAATGAAAAACAACATAAAACTTGACCATGAATCATAATTCAACAGTAGAAATACATTTAAATCTTACTGATGTAGAGACTTAGGAATTTCATGCATTGGGTTAAAACCCCATAGAATTAACATAGGAAATTTTATGATTTTGAGTGGGATTGGGCATGGGTATGAACGGATTCACCCATTCATAACCATACATACCTGAAAGGGTTTGATTCTACCACTTCTCTGATTACCAAAGGGAGATTTGAAGAAGAACCTTGAAGGATTAGCCTTGATCATCTCTCTAGACTCTTACTCTTGCATGTATGAATAGGAATGACTTAAAATAGATTTTTCCTGTTACACCCCGTAAATTCTTGACATTTAGATGGCCTATTCGCGTGTTGTTTAAGAGTTTTTGAATGCAATACATGTTGGTGAAGGGTCGGGGGAAAGACTGCATAAGCGACACGTCGAACCATCGCAAGAGGAGGCTGGCAGACCTCCTCCGCGATGTCCAGAGTGTCATGGAGGCTCACCTCCATGATGGACAGCGTGTCACGGAGGCTCACCTCTGCGATGGCCAACGTGCCATGGAGGTGAGGTGCAGCCCCAAGTATAAAAGCCTCCAAACTTCGGTTTTAAGTGATAAACTCTTATAATTTCCAATGAGAACGAAGGAAAACAGAGGGCACGAGGATTTTGAGGAAATGCCTTCCGATTACGCCGTTATACGTGATCCAAACTCGGTATAACCTTGGGTAGTGAGGTATTAAAACAAGGGGCATTCCTACGGGTTTAGTTTCGTGAAATTCGGTCGGCGAACCGTTTTGCTACCGAGCTAAGGTAAGTGGAATTGCTCCAAATTAGTGTCAATATACTCCTAGCCCTAAAGTTAGTATTTCTCCCTTCTGACTTTTGAGAAATAGTGAGTTTCCAGCTGTTTTTCGATAAGCCAAAGTTTGGGCTATATATATATATATATTAAAAGTGATGTTTTCTTCTAGGATATTGTTGAAATTGGTTCTAATTGCTATGAATGTGAATACAGTTGGAAGAAATAGCTTAATATTGGTCGAGTTACGCCAGTTAGCCGGAAAGCCAACAACTGAGGTATGTAAAGCCAGTTTTTTCGGCAAGCTAGTAGTTCCGGTATAATAACATAGCTCAAGTGCCGGTAGAAAGTTTCTGAAGTCGCATATTATTGTTGGTATAAATTTTAGTATGATGTTGGGAGAATCATGTCATGTATAGCGTGAAACTTACTAGCAGGATATAAATTCTAGTAGAAAGTGTTAGAAACAGTACAACATGCCAGTATGTGATTTAGTAAAGTATGTTAGGATATTATTCTTATTTAGTCGAAACTTAGTAAAGCAATATAAGTTTCCATAAAGTATTTCAGAAATAGAATAGTAGCCCAAAATAAAGTTTGGAAAGCATGTTAGAAGTAGTAATTCGTGTTTATTATGAAACTCAGTTATATAGCATGATTATCAGTAGAAAAATTATTTCTTGTTTAGTATTAGATTTAGCACAGTATGATAGAAGATTATATATATACCATTATCAGTCTCAGCATGTATTAAATACATACATATCACTATCATTAGTTCGGCATGTAGTATATACATATACATTATTATCACTAGTTTCAGCAAGTGGTATGCGCAGTTAGTATTACTAGTTGAGACCTAACTGTGTTGTTTTGGGGTTGGATTACCTAGCATTCATGACCGCTCCAGGGTTAATAGATGTATCGACTTGTCCTCCAGAGGGAGAGGATACGCCTCTCTATGGAGTGGGATGCCGGTTTCCCTATATTTTTCCTTGGTCGGCTTTTATACACCCCCGTCGAGCGGGTACGCTCGGGGTGTTGATTCAGGAGTCCTCCGGACTCAGGTTCAGTTATAGTCAGGGGCACAGCGAGCCCAAGTGCATACCCAGGGAACTTGGATTACCCAGCATTCATGACCGCTCCAAGGTTAATAGATGTATCGACTTGTCCTCCAGAGGGAGGATACGCCTCTCTATGGAGGATGCCGGTTTCCCTATATTTTTCCCTGGTCGGCTTTTATACACTCCGTCGAGCGGGTACGCTCGGTGTTGGATTCGTGAGTCTCCCGACTCGTGCTCCGCTATAGTCAAAGGGACAAAATGGCCCAAGTGCATACCCAGAGGACCGGCAGGATCCTTATAGTTACTATGGGAGATGGGGTGACTGGGGTAGGGTATAGATTATGTGTTGGTTGTACCTCCCGGCTTATGGGGGCCGGGTATGGTTTATCTGTTCTATGTTATGTTATGTCATGTTATATTATTCCATGTTACGCTAGATGTGAATAGATCTATTTAGAACACTAAATTTCCGTATGACTCCTACTCCTTTTAGTATAGTTATGACAGTCTTGAACTCATAATAGTCATTACAATCTATTTCCTTCTACTTTAGCTCTATTATTTATATTTCTTGTCTTCAGTTATTTTCTAGTCTTGCTTTACATACTCGCACGTGGTACCGATGCCCGCTTGGGGCGCCGCATTACTTTGCCCGCAGTAACATAAATGAGGAGCCGACCCTCGTGATTCCAGCCAGCATACAGAGCTTCGGGCCGCCCCAGTCATCCGGAGATAGATAGCTGAGGTTTATCCTTTTTCTTTTGTTGTACAATATGGCTAGGTTGGCCCTGTCCCGACCATATTATCAGTATTCTTAGAGGCTTGCAGCATTGCATATTCCCTCCGTGGTTAGTTGTACTGGCCGTAGGAGGCCGTGTGTGTGCCTTAGTTTTTTGCGTGATGGCCGTGTGAGGCCTCAATTAATTGGTAGTGGTGACTCTCGTTATCACAGTAGTTGTTTAGCACCTATTTTCTTGATTCATAGGTAATTGACAGCATGGTGGCCTTGTCATCCCGCATAGGTTCATACTACTATTTTCTTGTTAGTTGTTGTTTACTTAAAGGTTGCTATAGGGCCTAGTTTCAGCCGGAGGCCGTATTTATAGCCGTTATATAGCCCGTCGTTTTCTTGAATCAAGAGTTAGAGCCAGCCAGGCACCAGAAGTGCTTAGGCTCAGCAGTCTAGCAAAGTTCAGGTCCTAGAAGGCACTCAGGGTGTCACTATGCTCCCTTTGCGGGGCGTGAAAAACTTGGTATCGTAGCAGTCGTATCCCAAGGAGTTCGCAAGCCGTGCTAAGTAGAGTCTTTCCCATGGATGTGCTGTACACCACATACTATAGGTAGGAGGCTGCAAAAGAAATGATAGGATGGTTGTTTTTTTATTCTTATTCAGTCAGTGGCCAGAGCGGCATAGTATAGGGTTGAGTCCCTAGAGTGTCACTATATTCTTGGTTACGCAGCATAATGTCAAACAAGAAAATCCTATCACAGGCCGGAGCTTTTATATTGCAGTAGGGGAAGGCCCAACAGTGATGCCTCACCCTCGTTTAGAAACAGCCCGATCAGAGGGCAACATGGCCAGGTATCGTCCCAACCTTCTCAAAAGTCTCCCACCATTAGAGCCACTGGGGAGACACCATCTCCAAAGCAAATTCCTATACCGACACTACGATCAGAGGTTAGAGTGCGGTAGTCATGTTGGCACAAATGATGGTTCCTCAGCATCATTCGATGCCATCTACAATTGTAGAGCTGCCCATGAGGCTCGGTGAGACTGAGGGTCCGAGAGTTTTTGGCTCAAACCCCGCAGCTTCATGTGCACGACCGGACTAGGACCCTCGTGATTGCTTAGATCAAACATGCAGAGAATTTTCAGGCTTATTCATGCCACGCCTACATAATCGGTTGAGTTGGCAGCATTCCGGTTACGGGACATCGCTGTGTTGTTGTATGAAAGCTGGGAAAGGTCCCGAGGGAGAGATGTTTCCTCTGACCTCGGGCCCAGCTTCTTAGGAGCTATGATCACTATTTTCCATGGAGATTCGATGTGCTCGGGTGTGGACCAGCTTTTTCATTTAGAGCAAAGGGAGTGTTTGAGAATACGCCTTGCGGTTTGATTCTTGGCCTGGTGCATCGGCCTTGTTGACTAAGGCAATCCAGAGTACACCGCTCATCATGGGTTGAATCCAGAATATGTTTGACTTGTATTATGGATACACCGCGAGAGGACATGGATATTGCTTGAGTTCGCATTTGCCCAAAAATATTGAGGGCATCAGCAGCGGCAGCGGGAGATCAGGAGGACAAATCAGGAACAATGTTGCAGGGATAGGCCAGTTGAGCTACAATGGAAGGCTCTCTAGGAGGACCTAGGACATGATTGTTAGATAGGCCGCCTGCACTCCCACCTCCACCACGCCCGCGGAGGTATATTTATCCGCAAAGGTGCCTGTGACCGGCAGAGGCTCGCAGACTACAGATTCACCATTACAGAAGAGGGAGGAGCAGGTAGGTATACCCCTACCACTTTGCCCTATATGCAGTCGACTATTCTGGATCATGCAGGTATGGCTCCACCGGATGTTATATTTGTGGCCAAGAGGCCATTCCGATGAGAGACACCAGCCAAAGGACAGGAGGACCGGGGATAGACAGGAAAGGGAATTCCTCAAGTAGGTCATGAGCTTCAAGATCTCAGGGCCAGGCCCTCAGTTTCAGCAAGTAGGCTGGGGTGAGATCAGGGGCCTCCAGTGTAAGTGCACATATGCCTTAATAGGGAGGCAGGATCTTAAGCGTCACATGAGTGTGATAGGTATGATGATTATCTGCTCATACCCTGTTTATGTATTGATTTGATCCAGGATCTACTTTGTCCTACATTACCCAATTTGTGGCACGAAAGTTTATTGTTGCACTGAGCGTTTCAAAGAACTTTTCAAAGATCCACCCCCTCGGTGACTCCATTATAGCCGTAAGGGTCTAAGGTGTATAGTAGAGGTTGCTGATCGTCAAACCATAGTAGACTGTAGAATTAGAAATGGTCGATTTCGATGCCATTATGGGTCATGACTGGTTGGCCTGCAAGGCAAAATGAGAATGTCAATCATGATAGTCCTCGATTCCACTTTCCAGGAGGTAGTACGAGAGTGGAAGGGCAGTACAATTACTCCAAAAGGTAAAGGTTTATTTCCTATCTTCAGGCGAGAAGTTGATGAAGGCGCGGGTGCAATGGCTCACCTTGTTAGAGTTCAGGATGTTCGGGTAGAGCCTGACTCTCCAGTCTGCCCATGGTGAATGAATTCCGACGTATTTCCGTGATGAGCTACCTGATATTCCTCCGTAAAGAGAAATAGATTTTTCAATTGGATTTAATAATGAACTCAACCCATATCAATTCTCCGTATCGTATAGCTTTTAGTTGCACTCAGAGTTAAAGGAGCAGCTGAAAGATCTGTTAGATAAGGTCTTTATCAGGCCGAATACTTCACCTTGGGGTGCGCCAGTTCTATTTGTGAGGAAGAAGGATGGCTCACTCCACTTGTGTATAGACTATCGACAGCTAAATAAGGTTACTACTAAGAATAAGTATCCGCTTCCTGCACAGATGATTTGTTTGATCAGTTACAAGGGGAAAGATATTTCACCAAGATTGACTTACGGTCTGGATAACAACAGCCTGAGCCTCAGAAAGGGACACCTGAAAGACTTCTTTCAGACCAGATACGGCAATTTTGGAATTCCTAGTTATGTCCTTTGGGCTGACGAATGCCCTAATAAATATTTATGGACCATGAACAATATGTTCAGACCATACCTGGACCTGTTCGTGATAGCATTTATCAATGATATTCTGTGTATTCTCGCTCAGAGGCAAACCACCAGGCTCACGAAGGACACAGCGCTCCAGATTCTAAGGGACCGCGCTTGTATGCCAAGATCTCAAAATGTGAATTTCAGCTGAACTCGCAGCTTTCTTGGGGAACATTGTCTGATGCTGGTATACAAGTTGACACGCAGAAAATAGAAGCAGTAAAAACATGGCCTAGACCTACCACTCCGACCGAAGTCCGCAGTTTCCTGGGATTAGCAGGATACATAGAAGATTTGTTGAGGGATTCTCCACCATAGCGGCACCTCCGACAAAGCCGACATAGAAAGCAGCAGTTCCCAAAGTGGATAGAGGGATGTGAGCTGAGTTTCCAAGAATTGAAAGACGTGTTAACCTCCGCCCCCAGTATTAGCATTGCCATAAGGTACAGAGGGTTATGCAATTCTATTGTGATTCTTCAGGTATGGGGTTGGGATGTTGATGCAGCACGGTAAAGTGATTTCATGCTTCCATACAGCTGAGGGAACACGAAAGAATTATCCTACCCATGACCTGGATCTAGCCGTAGTGATCCACAATTTAAAGATATGGAGACATTGGCCCAAATGGCATTCATGTGATATTTTCACTGACCATAAGAGCTCGCAAGATATCTTCTACTCATAGGGAGTTGACTGGTATGTTAGTCGTTGGTTGGAGTTATTGAAAGATTATGATGTGAACATTTTGTATCATCCGGGAAAGGCCAACGTAGTGCGTATGCCCTCGCCCGCAAATCTATGGGGAGTTTGGCGTACTTGCAGCCCGAGCATGGGAGTTGGGTCATAGAAATAAACCAATTAGCTAGTTTATCGTCATCATAAACAGAGGACAACAGAGCGGTAATTTCAAACACCGCAGTGTCGTCATTAGTTGTGAGGTAAAGGAACGGCAAGATGATGATCCCGACTTGGTTAAGCTTAAAGACAAAATTCAACAAGGAAAAGCGTCGGATTTTTTAGGTAACTGAAGATGAAGTGCCACATGTGCTGCCGCATTTGTGTTCCAGATATTTTAGGGCTTTGCCAGTAGATTATGAGCGAGGCGCATTACGCCCGCTATTCTCTCCACCCAGGAGCGACGAAAATGTACCATGATATCAATGAAATTTACTGGGTGCCGGCATGAAGAGGGAAGAAGAATTTGCAGCCCAGCGTCCTAACTGCCAGCAAGTAAAAGCGAAAGACCAGAAACCAAGCGGGTTAACTCAAGACATAACCGAGGCTCTTTGGAAGTGGAAAGCAGTAAACATGGACTTTGTAGTAGGATTACCCCATACCAGGCATAGAGCCGATTCACTTTGGGTAATTGTTGATAGACTGTCGAAATTATCCCATTTCTGCCAGTAAAAGCTACTTTCTTCAAGATTATTATCAATTGTATATCGTAGTAATAGTTAGATAACATGGTGTTCCAGTATCTATTATCTCTGACAGAGGAGCACAATTTACAGCTAGATTTTGGAAGTCATTTCAGAGAGGTCTGGGAACGCAGATTATGGAGCAAGGCATTCCACACCCCGACAGATGGACGGAACGCACTATTCGACGCAAGAGGATATGCTACGGGTGTGTGTGTTGGACTTTGGAGGTAGTTGGGATGAGCATTTACCACTGATTGAGTTTGCTTATAACAATAGTTACCACTCAGCTATCCAGATGGTGCCCTTTGAGGCATTGTATGGATGAAAATGTAGATCGCCGGTTGGCTGGTTTGAAGTAGGAGAGTAAGCGCTGATTGGGCAAGATATTATTCATCAGTCAGAGGAGAAGGTAAAGCTTATTAGAGAACGCCTACTAACCGCTCAGAGCCGCCAGAAATCGTATGCTGACGTGCGACGCAGAAACCTGGGATTTAATGTGAATGATTAGGTATTTTTGAAAGTATCTCCACTGAAAGGGGTTATGAGATTCGACAGAGAGTAGGCCAAGTGGCATACGAGTTGAACTTGCCTCCAGAATTAGAGTCCGTTCATCCAGTTTTCCATGTATCTATGCTAAGAAAGTACATAGGACACCCTAGCCCAGGATTTCCAGGTTAAGGAAGAGCTGGCCTATGAAGAGGTTCCAGTAGCCATACTAGACAGACAAATTTGTAGATTGAGAACTAAAGATATTGCTTCTGTCAAGGTACTTTGGCGTAATAAGAACCGAGAGGAGATGACTTGGGAAGCAGAGGAATACATGAAAGTCAGATATCCTCACTTATTCCAAGCCTAGTCAGCCAAGAGGTATGTTAGTATTGGTATCTTATGAAATGCCTTATATTATATGTATAAATG